>PVID01008874.1:0-79530 GCA_004025025.1 Tapirus terrestris | reverse complement strand
GTGAGGGGCTAAGGATGACAAAACTGGTCTTCTATGTACCATTCTTTGCAAATTCTGCATAGTGGGTTTAGCACCTCACTTGGAATGCGGCAACTATTGTATTTAGTTTTCAGCTTTTGAGGCTTCAGCAGGCAAAGAATCCTATTAAAACATCGTGTTATATATAGTAGCTATTCAATAAATGTTATTGAGTAAATGAATGAATCAGTGACTGAATGGTTGGAGAATGATATATTCTAGGAGACAGTTTCATCTTTGTACGTTAAAATTTCAAAAGTACTTGAAGCATCGAGGTGGGAGGCTGCCAGGTCCTCTAAACTGCAGAGCTTCCCTCTCTGACGTGCTTCATCTCACCCATCAATGGGTCTAATGGTCACTGTCACTGGCCCCATCACTATTGTTTCCTCTGCCACTTTGTATAATTTTCATTATAATAATGGAATAATTTCCATTGCTACAGCCTCCACTGTAAACATCTCTGCTTCCACTGTTACTACCATTCTTAGTTTATATGAATCCATAATTTATGACTTTTATATCTGCCACAGAGATAACTACCAAAAATAAAGCAAGAGGAGAAATATTTGGTAGCCCTTCTCACGTATGTAAATATCGTTGTGATATGTCTGTCCATTGACAGAATGTTAGGAGTTTGAAAGGTCATTCAGAACCACAAATATAAATAAGAATAAAGTATAAGTGAGCATACAGTGTAATAAAGCATTAAGCATACCATAAAGCATAAAGTAAAATAAGCATACGGTATAAGTAACAAGCCTAAATCACAAGAATAATTATTTACACAAAAACTTGCCATAAAATTTCTTTTGTGGAAAATTTTAATTGAATTAAAATTCAATTTGTAAACATGTTATATAGACAAATAACATTCTTATAGAATATATCTATGGGGTAAAATAACTTGCGTCAATAATCTACTTCTTGCCTAGCGTGTTCAGGGTGATGCACAAGATGTTTCTTATTGTCTGCAGAAAGCTTGATTTCCCTAAGTAATTGCTTTAAAAGGAAACACTGATATGGATATAAGTTCTCCTATATTTTTAACAAGGCATGTTGTACTAAATCTATATCTGGGTGCACAGCGTCCAATGGGATAAGGGATGATATGCTGGTTTCTACTTCCTGCAGTTAGCAGCAGGAGCAAAGGGCTGCCATGTTTCTGGGACTTCCCTTTTCCCACAGCCCCTATGCCTGCATACTAGGGAATTATAACTTTAAATATTTCTGATTTTCTGATCCCTCCTTTCCCTCAGGGATCCATAAGTTTAAAGGCCAGGTCCTACACAGTCAAGAATACAGGATCCCAGACGGCTTTGAGGGCAAACGCGTCTTAGTGATCGGTCTTGGGAACACTGGAGGGGACATTGCAGTGGAGCTCAGTCGAATTGCAGTTCAGGTACACCTCTCTGAATCCCTGCCCTTACCCCCAGCATCATTTCTGGTGGCTGGAGAGAGGTAGTCAAGATTATAAAACGCACTGGCCAATTGCTAAATTATGTGGACACAGAGTGAGGGGAAAAAACTCTGAAAATCCTTAAAGCCGCTCATGATCCTCCCTGAACTATTTAAGAATCCATGCTTTACAGAACTGAACCATCTCCAAGAAAGGTCTAGGAAAATTGTGTGGATGCCAGACCACTAGGTATTTTTCAGAGTTGCTCCTTCAGGAACAAGATCAAATGGGCAAATTGCTCTACCCAGGCCAATTATCTGTCTTTTACACTCTCCCTTTGTAATTCTGGCAAAACTTCCATGTAAGAATAGAAAGGGGAGGTTGTTTTCTGAACATCTCCAAATTTTCTAGTAGAAGTCAGATTTACACTTTAAGATAAAAGCAACTCTTACTTTGCCCAAGAAGTGTACATGATTTTAGAATGTCCAAGCATAGTTTCACAAATTGGAAATCTATTCCACCTGAACATAAATTATAGGACAATGATTAGATCTGGAAAGAATAGATTTTTATTTAATTCAGTTAAAATTGCTTTCTCAAAACTGCACTTGAGATTCTATATTATTTGCATTGAAAAAATTGCATAATTATGGGTATTACAATTCTTTATATTAAACATGATGAAAATACTTAACAGATATGTAGGTCAGGTCAAAGTGATTTGTGAAAACAATGACAGCAACAGAAACAGACAGTCATTTGTAGATCAATGTACAAATTCACCACTCCTCTGTTGCTATAAGACTAGAATATTATAAGACCATTTGAAATGTGTGGAAGAAAAATACTACAAAATGATGGACATGTATTTATCCTTCTTGCCTTACTTTTTAGGTACTTCTCAGTACCAGAACTGGTACCTGGATTAACAGCCGCTCTTCACATGGAGGCTATCCATTTAATATGATGACTATAAGAAGATACCATAATGTTATTGCACAAGTTCTCCCTTCATGTGTACTGAAGTGGATTCAAGAGAGGCAGCACAATAAAAGATTTAACCATGAGAATTATGGATTAAGTATTGCAAAGGGGTACTTAAATTTTTTTTATTTAATGGTAAAATTATTGAATCAATATTTCTCATTCTACTTTATTCAGAACTCAAAATGTTCAATAATTGTGATGCTGTCTTTGTTTATCCTGTTCTAAGCTTATTTCCTTAATACAATGTCCATCAGTTACCACAGTAGTTCTTGAAATAGGAGTATTCTCTGTCTGGTAGCAAAAATAGTAATGCATGAGGCTAGAAGAAAATAAAAGATGAAAACTTTTCATCTCCAGCTTGAAAATCAGGAAATTTAAATTGGCTTTGAGGAATCTTGGAATGGCTGCCATCTACAAATATAATATTTTCAGTGTCACTGAGTACAGATGGCCAGCTCTCACTCACCTTTAATAAATATCTACTCTGGCTGAATGATTAGAGGTATGAATTTCCAAAAGGAATTCTTGGAATTATATATTTTAATATATATCTGCATAGAATTGCACATTGGCAAGAAAATGAAAACCTTTGAAATGCCTGCAAGGTCATTAAATGTGATTTTTTTTTTTTTTTTTTGCTGGGAAAGATTCACCCTGAGCTAACATCTGTTGCTAATATTCCTCCTTTTTTTTCCCTCCCCCAAACCCCTAGTACGTAGTTGTATATTCTAGTTGTAGGTCCTCCTAGTTCTTTTATGTGAGCTGCCACCACAGCATGGCTACTAACAGACTAGTGGTGTGGTTCCATGCCCGGGAACCGAGCCCAGACCACAGAAGTGGAGCACGCCAAACTTTACCACTAGGCCATCAGGGCTGGCTCTAAATGCAATTTTTATTATATGCTTGACCTAAATATTTTTCTTTGGTAAGATATCTTCCAACTCATAAGGAAAATTAATGACAACAGATGATTTGATATGTAAATTTTATAAAGACATTACGTCTGCTGTGATTAGGTAGAATAATGTTCATAATGAAAATATTTATCAGTATAAATAGATTCAGACTTTTTTATTTTTATCCAGAAAGTTTCTTACTAATTTTCTCTTTCCCTAATGTCAATCTTTTGAGGTGCAGGTGATGTGAGACCCAAAACTGATCATCACATGGGTTGTCGTGTACTTGATCCTGACACTCTGAGAAAAGCATTGCTCCAGAAATTAATTCCAAGAGATAGAGAATTTTAAACCCCAGGCAGGAAAGAGTGGGTTTAGTCATTTTCCACATGCCTTCTACTAGGAGGAGGGAAACAAAACATGTTTTGGTCAATTCACACCCAGACAATTTCCATGAATTGACCACATAAATCATTTGCTGAGGTGTCTCACAGATATAACTACAGTTAATAATTTTCTCCTCTGTCAAAGGAAGAAACCAAAATTTATTGTGAATGACGAGCTGCCAACCTGTATCCTCTGTGGGACAGTCACTATGAAAACCAGTGTGAGGGAGTTTACAGAAACCTCTGCTCTTTTTGAAGATGGGACGGTGGAAGAAAACATCGATACTGTGATCTTCGCTACGGGATACACATTTTCTTTTCCCTTTTTTGAAGAACCTCTCAGAAGCCTTTGTACAAAGAATTTGTTCCTGTACAAGCAGGTCTTTCCCTCAAACCTAGAGAGGGCAACACTAGCTCTCATTGGCTTCATCGGCCTGAAAGGATCCATCTTATCAGGCACGGAACTCCAAGCACGATGGGCCACACGGGTATTCAAAGGTAACTTGACTCTATTTAAAGCTCTATGTGATCAACTGAGCCTTCAAATTAGTGCCCTGCAATTTAGCCAAAATCAGACAGACATGAGCTAAAGTAACATAAAATATCAAAAAAAGTTTCGTAAGTAATTAATTTTATAGATGTGTAATATTATGATGAGTGTGTTTATGTCATTAACGTGACTGTGTGGAAAAAAAGGCTTTGACTCTGTAGATGGGATAAATTTGGACAACAAAATATAATCACATTTCTCAGATTAACTGAAATTATTGGAAACTTCAGAATCCTATTCTATTCTATTCTATTCTACTCCGGTCTAGTCTATTTACTTCTAAGCCTGTCCATTTATTACTAGAAGTAGAATTTTATATTGCTTCCAAAGAAAGATATTGGAATAATATACACCGTGAATAAAGTTGGGATCTGAGAAGATAAGGACCTTTAAGAAGTGCTCGTATGGGGCCGACCCGGTGGCGCAGCGGTTTAGGTTGCGCTTTGGCAATCCAGGTTCACCGGTTTGGATCCCAGGCACTGGCTGACACACAGCTTGTCAGCCATGCTGTGGCGGCATCCCATATAAAGTGGAGGAAGATGGGCACGGATGTTAGCCCAGGGACAGTCTTCCTCAGCAAAAAAAGAGGAGGATTGGCAACGGATGTTAGCTCAGGGCTGGTCTTCCCCACACACGAAAAAAAGGAATGCTCATAAAAATATTCTGGACACTGGACACTAACCGCTGTCAGTTATCACTGTAAGAGCACAGGTGATGGAGTCAGGGTTGCCAGGGTCCAATCCCAACTCTGAAACTCGTTAGCTTTGTGAGGATCTCTCTCAATCTCAGCCCCTTCATCTATAAAATGGTGATATAAAACCTCTTTCACAAGGATTTTGTAAAGTGGGTAGTAATATCTACAGAGCAGTTAGCACAGTACTCTGCACGTGGTAAATGCTCATGAGGTGACGGTTGCTGTTCTTACTGTCGCTATGATTATCACTCCTCCCTAAAGTAGAGCAAGTAAGTTTTAGATTAGTAAGGATTTTAGAGAATTGCATTTGCATTTGTCTGATTTTTAAACATAAACAGCAATCACAGTTGGGCCAACCAGCTGTCCTTTAGCAGAATTTTGTCCTTAATGAATAAAAACAATCACCAATAATTTATAAATAGCACATAACACAGTACTAAGTAGTTTTGACTTCTATCACACTGTACAAATGTAAGAGATATCAACCATACTTCAAAACTGTATGTTCTCCTAAGGGGGCAAACATCTTATTTGAATGTGTGGGGGAGGTGGGCCACAAGGAAAAGGAGGAGGAGGTTAGAAAATCTCATTTATTTACATTACAGAAAAATTCCACAGCCTTTCATTAAGTTGTCACAAATTTTTATTTCTTTAAGCCCAATTAAAGTGCTTTCACAGCATTATCCAATTACATTAAAACCACAGAAGACTTTTTTTTTTAAAGTATTTTATGATAAGCTCAAAAATGCTTATCAGAATGAAAGAGCTGACAAAACAAAACTCAATGAGACTGCACCAGAGGAGGAATTGCCTCACCAGGGAGCCTCCGAGAGGCAACCCAGGAACCACCAAGTAAAGTCGGGCTGGCTTTTTACAGGATAAAATGACCCTAGTGGCAAGTACACTACAGAGCTAAGTCGGACCTATCTGGTGTGGGTAGTAACCCTGGGGTGGGCACTTGGCTCCTGAAGGGGCAGGACCGGCCAGAAAAGCAGAGTCCAGGCGCTGAGACTATAGACGAGAGACTGGGAACAAGCATGTCCTCTCAACTCAAGCAGATGGAGCCTCTGTGAGACTGAGAGACTGCCAGGCCCATTCCATGCTTGAGGCTCCCCATGCAACAAAAGTGAAGACGTGCCAAAATGGGGTCATTTTAAGTGCTTCCATTGAACCACCTAATAGCTATAACACACACACCTACACACAAATACAATGTGAGGGTATATAAACAATATAATAGAAATAATATGATGTGTAAATATATGTAATGTGAGAGCAGATGAAGAGGGCAGGTGCAGATGACCAGTGAGGACCAGTGCGGTGCAGGCTAAGGGCTGGGCCACGAGGCGTCCACCCTCACAATTCTGGCCGTAGAGAACCCTGGTTAAGTGAATTTGGAGGGGGATCTTACCTCCAGAGAATTATCCTCTGCGCTCGGATTTCCTCCTGAGCTTTGACTATCACATGTCCTGAGGTTGGAGCAGTGGGAGGCCAGAAATGACCAGGAAAAGAACTCAAAGGAAAAGCTGTGTGTGACTTGAGTGTTGTTTCCGATTTTTCTCACAGGACTCTGCAAGATACCCCCATCCCAAAAATTGATGGCTGAGATTACTAAAAAGGAGCAGCTCATAGAAAGGTATGAACTATAGCTTGCTACAGGGAAAACTTCCCAGTATACTCCCTTTAAAAAAAAAATTCTCAATATAAAAGCCATTCCTGGAAAAGCAGTATGGTGGGTTGGAAGTAACTGCATTAGGGGTCAGAAGAATACGTTTTTAGTCCTTACTCTTACATCAACAAGATTTGTGGCCTTAGACATGTCAGGTGGGGGTACCAGGTCACCCCAGTGGGACACAGAGCTTGCCCCAGCAGAGGGCAATCTTGTCTTCCCTTGAACCCAGAACTCCATTCGGTCTTTGTTCTCCTATCTCTCAGGATGCTTTCTCTGCACTTACTGGTGTCTCTTATTCCTCACTCCTAAAAATTGGTGAACCCAATCTTAATCCTCAGAGCTCTTCTCACTTCTATTAACACTCACTCCTAGGCTCAGGCCTTCAAATGCCACGACATACTCATGGCTCCCAAACTTCTGTCTCTAGCCCAAATCCATCCCCAGAACTCCAGCTCCCTCTAGATATCTCCACTAAGATATGTAAAAGGTATCTAAAGTTAACATGTCCAAAACCTAGCTCTCAACCTCCACCACCTACCCACCCATCCTGCACATGGGCTGCTCTGAGAACTTTCTCCTTCTTGGTCAATGGCTACTCATTCCAGTGGATCAGTCAAGAACCCTGGAGGGGATCCTTTTCTCCTCTTTTTCTCTCACATCTCTATCAGAAAATACTGTCAGCTCCTACCTGCAAATAAATCCAGAATCCAGAACCTTCTCTTGCCCCTGCTGTTGCCACCCCAGATCAGGCCACTGTCATCTCTCACCAGGACACTTGCTGTCACCTCTTGTCTGGTCTCCCTGGTTCCACTCTGGCTGTTGTCTTGACACCACATCAAGAGTGAGCCATGCCACATTGCTCTTCAAAACCCTCCGATGCTTCTGATTTCACTGCCAGAATCTTCCCTACAGCTCCAAAGCTCTACAGACCAACCAGCTATCTCTATGCCCTCATCACCTGCTATTCTCCCACCTCACCCACACTGCTCCAGTCACTCCAGCCTCCTCCCTGGTCCTCAACATTACAAGCACAGCCTCCTCAGAACCTCTGCACCTACTATTCCCTTGGCCTGGAATGTTCTCCCCTCAGATTCCTGCAGGCTCCCTCTGCTCAAATATGGCCTCATAGGAGGGATGCCTTCTCTGACAACACCATATAAAACAGCAACCCACCCAGTCTCATCATTGCCTCTCCCCCTTACCGTCCTTTATATTTCTTCATAATACCCATTACCACCTGATATATTGCATATCCCCTTGGCTGTTTTTCATAGCCTGTCGATTTCCCCCATTAGAATGTAAGCTCTTTGACAGGAAAGACTTTGTCTTATTCACTGTTGGACCTCAGCACCTAGGATGGTGCCTGTCATATGATAGATTCTTAATATTTATTCATTGAATGAATGAATGAATGACATTGGGACACCATGAAAGTTTACTAACAACAGAAATAGGTAGGAATAAAGCCTTCAGATACACTATACTCATATCTTCAGATACACTATACTCATGCAGATATACTTATATCATACACTATACTCACATACTCATATCTGTGTCATGTTCAGTGCTGGTACACCAGGTATGGCCCTCTCAACTCGCAATTAACATCAACAAAAATAATTTAGGTGGTCACATATGGGATGCTTTCTGATCATGTTCATTCATTCAACAAATGTTGTATTTGGATTGATCAGATTTTATGCTCATAACAAATTCAAGAACCTAAAACATTATTTAAAGCTCCTCTCGCAAATGCCTCCTTTAACAAAATTAATTACCCTCAAAAATACCCTCTGCAGATAAACTCCTCTTATTTTTTTCTTTCCAACATAGAAAACATTTTCAAACATAGTTTGACTCCGATAAAAGAAAACAAAATGGTGGGAAGAGGGGTAGACTCTTATAACTTGAAAATGAAAAGTGATCCATCTTTTTCCCTCTCAGGGGTGTGGTGAAAGATAGCAGTAAAGACAAACTGGACTTCATTTCCTACCTGGATGACCTCGCTGCATGCATAGGCACAAAGCCCAGTGTCCCATTTCTCCTCCTCAAGGATCCCAGACTAGCCTGGGAAGTTTTTTTTGGACCATGTACTCCTTACCAGTATCGCCTAGTGGGCCCTGGAAAATGGGTTGGAGCCAGAAATGCTATCCTGACCCAGTGGGACAGGACACTGAAACCCTTAAAAACTCGATTTGTTCCTGATTCCTCCTCCATGTCACATTACTTAAAAGCTTGGGGGGCACCTGTCCTACTTGCCTCTCTTCTACTGATCTGTAGATCTTCACCTTTTTTAAAATTGGTGCAAGATAAACAACAGGATAGAATTTCCCCTTACCTAGTAAGTATCTGGTAAGGATGAATCTGATTGGTTACAAGGGTTACACCAATCATATTAATGCTATCTCCAGATATCTTGCACAGCCCTACTCTCCTCTCCATCATAACTGCTATTATCCAAGGTCAGGTCCAGTCATCTCTTATCTGAATTATTGTACTGTCTTCTCTGGTCTCAGAACCTCCTTTCTTGCCTCCCTTTCCACTCCATATTCTACTCTGCTACCTAAGCCATTATTCTAAAATAAAAATATTGTCATTGTTTCCATCAAGATCCTAGTGGAAATACAATGGCACTCACACTACGTAATTTGTGGAAATTTTAATACAGAGATTATTTCAAAAAGTTTGGGCAGAGTGTAGAGAAATCACAGGGATAATGAAATACCCCCAGACTAGTAACAACAAGCTATTTCTACCATCCCTAGGCCTAATGAGCTAAGGGGAGAGAGCAATTATGAGAAAAAGGAGAGATTGACAATGTGGAGGAGGCCACCTCTCAAGAGCTGTGACCTTCACCTGACAGATGAAGGCAGTCCATAGTGACCTCAAAAGTACAGAGCTGGGGAAATAAATTGCCTGACCTTATTCTCTTCCCTCTTTCTGGTCCCCTGCCCTTGTTCCCCAATGGCCTAACCCAAGCAAAACTCAGAGGACAAGGTTGCTGACTGTTGTGGATTGAACTGTGTCTCCCAAAATGATATATCCAAGTCCTAACCCTGGCACCTGAATATGACCTTATGTGGAAATAGGGTCTTTGAAAATGTAATCAAGTTAAGATGAGATCATACTGTAGGGTGAGCTAGATCCAATATGACCAGTGTCCTTATAAAAAGAGGATCAGACACTCAGACACAGTGGAGGATGCCATGTGAAAACAGGCAGAGAGTGGAGCGGTGCGTCTAGAGACTAAGGTATCCCTGAGCAAGCAAACACCAGGAGCTAGGAGAGAGGCATGGAACAGATTCTCCCTCAGAACCTCCCAAGGGAAGCAACCCTGCCAACACCTGGATTCCAGGTGAAGGAATAAGCCACCCAGTTTGTGGTACTTTGTTCCTGCAGTCCTAGGAAACTAGTACACCAACTGATGTCATCCGTGGAGGTCAGCCTCCTAAGGCACAGAGCAGAGCAAAGATGATGGAGAGTGTATATGGAAGGGCAAACAGGAAGGATCCAGTGCAGACATGTTGCTTTCCAGTTTAAAATCCTTCAAAGTTTCTCCCTTGATTAGAGATAATAGTCCAAATTCCTTGGCCTAGAAGAGGAGACCCTGCATGATCTGAGTCCCTTTGCCCAGGTGGCCACATCCCGTCCTGCAGCTTCCCCCCAACTTCAAACCCTACCATCCAGTACCACCAAATGACCACTGCCATACCTCCTCATTTTGGCACAAGCTGCTGCCTCTGCCAGGCATGAGAATCTACCCCTGACTATTTGTCTTTTGAGAGAGCTCAGTTCTCCCCCTCTGTGAAACCTGCCCCGAATCCCCAAAGCAGAGTTGACCACACTGCATAATGAATGCCCCTCGGGTACTGCTGTTATTGTTCTTTTCTTACTGTAGTATAATTTCCTTTTTGTATCTGTCTGCTAATAAATGGTGAGTTCCTGAGAGGAACCACGTCTTGTTCAGCTGAAACATTGCCTGATACAAAGTATTGCCAAATAAATATTTGATGATTGAACAGTGGCCTCACTGCCTGACATTCCTTGTCTATCCTCTTCTACCCACATTCTGTTCTTCTGCCAACATGATAAATTACCTCAGCCATGCAAATAGACCAAGACCGTCCACCAACAGCTAATTTTACAAGTAAAAGACAATCCATGTGGCAATTAGAGTAAATACAGCTATACAGTAACCAGGAGCTGTGTGCCCTGGTGGAAAGCACTAACTATAGAATTTGACCTGGATTATAATCCCAGCTCTGCCATTAGCTGTGAGGCCTTGGCCAAGTTACTTAGCCTCTCTGAGCCTCAGTGTCCTCATGTGGAAAATGAGGAGAAAGGTAATAACAGTATTTACCTTAAAAGTGAACATTAAGTGAAACAATAGGGGGGTTAGGTACACAGTGAATTAACTATTGATAGCTGAAGAGTCTAAGGACATCTTCAGTTCTCTGAATTAAAGGATTTGAAACCTGTTGCTTGGCTCTGTTCCCTGTTCCCTAGGCAGAAAGTATGGCCTTTGCTCCCCATGGATTCCCTGGTAGAACTTTCCAGATAGGATCACTCTTTTGTCCTTGTGTCCCCCCCCCAAGTCACTGAGGCCTGTTGCCACCACCATTGCTGCCACTACCACCTCTCCACCCACGTGTGCCTCAGATGGACCCTCCAAAACGTAGCAGGTAAACATTAGCAAAGGAGAAATTAATCTCAATCATTCAGGGTGGACCTCTGGTATAACTTGTTGATGTGTCTAGGTTTCTATGGACAACATCCCCCAGCAGAAGGGGCACCTAATTCCAAATCTTCAAAACCAACTAAAGCTGGCCAACAGGAGCAATGTCATATTTAAGCTATCTTTACCCGAGTTCTTGAAGGAGAAAGCAGAACTGAGATGTCTTCATTAGCTTATTATATATACTGTTACTATTTTTTTCGTGTATTAATTTTTAGATGAGAAATCAAAGACTCAGAGAAGTTAAGTAATTTGCCCTGATTTGCACAGCAAGTAAGAGACAGAACAGAGATTTGAACCCAAGCGTATGCAACTCTAAAGCCCAGGCTGCCTCACTAGCTGCCTTGGGAGACAGCTCTTCCATTTGCCCCTTACCACCTCAGTTTGCTTGTTGATGAAGCCCCAAGCTGGACACCCCCTCCCTACACCTTGAATAGACTTCTAAATATTGTACTTATCACGTTTCATGACCCCAGTTCTCAAAGAACAAGTGTACCAGGAAAAGGCTACTGCAAGTGACTAATTTGAAATAGGAATCAAAATTGCATAGTAAATAGTTGGGGGGAAAAATATAGATTTTATCAAGATTTGAACTTGAGAAACAAAACCAGAAATTACAAAAGTAAGTTTGCTTCATCTTTTATTTAACCAAATTTTGATTATAATTGCAACTATATACTAAGGGGAATTGCCTAATTTTCTGATAATTTATACAACAGCAAGTTAAAACATCTACCATTCATACATTTTCATGACATTCTTTACCTCATGTTTGACTTCCAAAGCATTATAAGATTGGTCATTTTGTAAAAATTTCCAAAGTTTTCAATGATTTTACCAAGTAACTCTTTTAATTCTTTCATATTTAAATCATTCTCTTTTGAAACTTCTGTCTTGTCATCATGCTTGTCAGTTATCTCTATTTCATTCTTAAAATTTCTTACATGATTTAACTCTGCTAGATCCAGATTTGCCAATGGCTTAGCAGTTTTCCAATATTACTTTTATCAGCTTCATGAAATCCTTCTTATTTTAAAGGATTTGTAATTTCACTTGCTGTTATATATTTTGCATTGTATGGTATGCAATATCCAACAAGCATTAGAGATTGATCACAAAGACAATGATGAAGATGACATCCAGAGTAGACTCTTCTGATGAATAAGGATTTGTGTCTGAGACAAAATACATTTTTTAGGTGGTCAGTTAACTCATTAGTTCATTCAACAAATATTTATTGAGCTCCGACTAGGTTCCAAGCACTATTCTAGACCAGGAGCATACAACAGTGAATAAAAAGGAGAACATTCTTGGCTTCATGGAATTTATAATCCAGTGTGAGAGGCAGAAAGCAAAATGTTGGATAGTGATAAGTGCCGTGAAGAAAAATAAAGTAGGTTTAAGAGACAGAGAGTGATAGAGGGTTAGATAGGATGCTCAGACAAGACCTCTTTGAAGAAGTGATTCTTGAAATGTCCTCAGTAGAAATTGCAAGAAGCGAGAATAAGACCCACGTGAATATTTTCTAGAAGGCTATTCTTTCAGGCAGAGGGATCAGCAGGGAGAACCTGAGGTAGGAATGTCAGAACAACACTTTCCAACCCTGCTCACATCGTGACACACATAGAAAATGATACTGTTTGTATACCACACTGGGATAAACTGGGGGGTGGAGGCATAATTCCTGATTAAGATTTGTGTGTGTGTGTGAGGAAGACTAGCCCTGAGCCAACATCTGTTACCAATTCTCCTCTTTTTTACTGAGGAAGACTGGCCCTGGGCCAAGATCCTTGCCCACCTTCCTCCACCCTATCTGGGACGCTGCCACAGCATGGCTTGACAGGCAGTGCTTCTGTCCACGCCGGGGATCCGAACCTGTGAAACCCCGGGCCGCCAAAGCAGAGCATGCGAACTTAACCGCTACGCCATAGGCCCGGCCCCCCCAGTTAAGATTTTTAAGGACAATCTCTTTAAGTTGTCACAAGCTGATGTGAAAATAATGTAAGACCATTTCATAGCGATTCAAAAAATCACAACAGTTGAAATATTTAAAGAATGTAATATTTCTATCTTTTCTTTCATTGATAAATGTAACATTGAAAGTCTTTTGTATTATAGGAACAGGTTCAAGTCCAATCAAACTTTTTCAAAGTAAGCAACTCAAATAAGACAGAGCTCGAACTAGTACAAGGAGTGCACTTGGTTAGAGCATTCACCCTGCAGGCAACTCAGATGCACTGAAAGGGTTCACTGGCCACAAATGCACAGAAGTATCTATTATAAATGAAGATAGAACGGGAGTTGCAACCCCCAGGCAACCCCAACTACTCCCTGCACCCCAACACTCCACCCACCATCACCTCCATTCATACCAACTCACCGTGCCAACTCTGCCAGCAAGTCCACAGCCCCTAGTCCACAGTGGTCAATGGCACACTCTGCAGGTCCCAGTGAAGTAACTGCCCAGGTGGTTCAGCTCAAAGCAGCTGGGGGAAACATCAAATGCAGCATTGCCGCATCATGCTTGCCCCTGATGGGACGATGCAGAGCACGCTGTCAGAAAGGCTGCTCTCGGTCTCAGACCCCTGCCCAGGCGCTCTGGTTGCCCCTGGTCTCACCTGGCCAACCTGAGGGCTAGGGGGGTCAATTTCTCCAGCACAGTGGGTGGGAAGCTTTTTGTCAGAAGACCTGTGAGAATAAAATGTGACAGAGTGGAAGGGATGGGGCAAGAGAGTGAAAGGAAATGAAGAACAATATGAAAACATTCACTAGTGAATATTTTTGTATTACAACAATTTCACTTTCCTATAGTCTTGTAACTTGAGAAATTCAATAAGAAATCCTCAGATAAGAAAGACTCTGTGATTATTTCTTTACATCTCTTCTAGGTTATGCATTCTTGGAAGGCAGGAACAGAAGGTAGTCTGATGAAAGGCAGTTCAATAAAGCAGTTCACTGAATTGAATTGGGTTTGCCCAGGCTAACAAGCTTCTCAAAGTCTCCCAGATTTATTTTCAGTAGACCCCAAGAATAGTCTAATGACTAGAGCAGTGGGACTGAAGTCTATGGGGCCCTGAGCAGGTCCAAAGTCTGTATCTCCGGGTACAAGGAATGTGTCAATTCTCCTAAATCAGCAGGAGAGAAGAGAGGTCAACAGTCAATGTTTATTAAAGATAACCTTCTTATACTTCCAAACTTCAAACTCAGCCAGAGGAGAATAAGATTAAACTCTTACTTGACCAAACAGGGTCCAGCAGTTGACTCTCCTTGCAACACTGCTTGTAGTGAGACAGAGGGTTGGGGTGTTCCACGTGGTCTCTGCACCTCTCTGTGAAATGTACCATTCTCTTTCTGGATCCTGTATGTTTCCAGATACACTTCTTCCCCACTCCTAATGCTTCCTCCTGTGAAAGGACCTCACTTAGTACAACCCTGGGCCTCTCTCCATCCCTTACTCACGCTGCTTCTGGGTCTGGGCAGGTAGAGTGATTTATCTGTCTGATAAATTTGGGGAGAATAACTGTTCCCCCATCAGCTCCACTGTCTTTCTGGTGGGAGTGAGCCTGCCCACAGAGAGTGTACCTTCTGCTCTGCCCCAGGCACAGGATGGGGAAGTCTCTTAACTCTGAGGTTTAGTTAGCAGGCCCATAAATTCTAGCTTAACCTCTATCAGTAATGAAATGAGTATTTAGCACTGAATCTTTACTGTTTTATTTTGTAAACTGTCCAGAACTCAGGTGAGGAAATTAGGTACTATTTAGGGGTGGGACTCTGAGACCCCAACACTGTACACTAGCAAATTGCCATTTAATTGTACTTCTAAATCCCACTTCCTAGCTTTTCCCTTGGAACCACAGTCTTTACTAGTACAGCATCAACATGCCAAATAAAACCCCCCCTACTATCACATTGCTTCCTTTTTATTTACTGGCTTGTTATTTTATCAGCTTCCTGTCTCAAAGGGTTATCAATATACTTTAGCCTACAACATACTCTCTATATTGACTCTGCTTTGGAAACAGAGATCAGTGGGCAGTAAACGCTGACAGGAGATGACGATATGGTTCCACCCAAATCTAAGCTCCCATCACCTCTTAATCCTCACAACAACCTAGGAGGTGAGCCCAATTACTACTACCCTCACTTCACAGATGAACTTAAGGAAGAGAGGTTATCTAATCTTGCCCAAGGTCACACGGCTACTAAAGGATGGAACCACAATCCAAACCAGGGCAGATCTTTGCTCTAGAGTCCCTGCACTTAACCACTTATCACTGTAGGGGAGGAAAAGTTGTCCTCAACCCTTTTAGAGTCCCTGGCTGGGCCTGAAAATTAAACTGACAGAGATGGATTAACAAGAGAAAAGCACACAAATTTTATTGAAATTTTACATGTTCATGGGAGCCTTCACAAGAGAATGAAGACCTGAAGAAATGACCAGAGAAGGAAGATTTTATACCTTTTAGACAAAGAAACAATATATTTATGAAGAATTGACAAGACAGAGGGATTTGGGCTGGGGTAGTAAATGGTGAAGAAGTAACTAGGAAGATAAGGGTTAGTTTAACAAGGTTTGTTTGTACAGATTTCTCAGCCTCCAATTCCCCATCTCTGGTGATAAGAATGTCTCGCTTCTTCCTGGCACAGGGGAGTTCAATGACCTGTTTCAGGGAAGAAGGTGGGGGGTCGCGGGGGAGCTCAGAGTGAGCTTCCTGCTTCTGCTTTTTTCCCAAACTCTTTCAGCTTAAGATATTCAATATGCCAAGGTGCCGTATTTTGGGGTAGTGTGTCCTGAACCTCATCGGCTGCACCATCACTAAAGTTAGACCACCACAGATACGCAGGTTAGAATGCAAGTTACCTGCTCGCACTTCTCAAGAAAAATTACGCAAAACACAAGAATAAGGCTAATAGAATGCCTGCATACCCTTTCAACGTCACACTGAAGCACGGTTTAACAATCCTCTCAAGGATTATTTCATTTTCTGGGAGAATTTACCTAGAATTTCTAGGAGAACTTCTGAGGTTTCTATTTACTGTTAATCAGGGATTCAGACTCTATGAAGTTATGTTAAGTTGTAGATTTATGTCCAATAAAGATGCAAATGGTTTCTCCCTAGTAGAAGGAATAATCCCAAAAGTTATGGTATATTTCCCTGTAAAACATGAATCATTTTGTTTCTAACCCAGATAATTTATTCTAACATTTCTTTATTAAACTGCCTAAAAATACCAGCTCTTTAAATACTCTTTGAACTGGCTTTATCATTGTACTGGGTCCCTCACTAATTAGTGAGATGATTAAATCTTTGACATGGGTTTATTCTATGTTTGCAAAAAAAATTATGTTTTTAACTTCTGAAAGTTATACTTTTACACTCTAGAAGTGAGTGAACCATTTACAAAGACTCTTCTAAGTAAGTCTTTCCCACAACCAATTAAATCTGTGAGAAGTGCATGCCTGGCATCGGCTGCTGCTCCAGAGTCATAAGCAGCAAGATGCAAGGGAAAGGGCAGACCTGGGATCAAATATGACCGTGTCCACTTTCTAGCTCAATGATTTGGAGAAATTCACTCTCTTTCTCTAAGTCTCACTTTATGTCTATAAAACGAGGATAAATATTTCTACTACGCAAAGTTATTGTGAGCATTAAATGAAGTAATACATCCAATATTTAACACAGTACCTGAGTCCTAGTAGGTTATTAGCACACACGTGCCTGAGTCCTAATAGGTTATTAGTACACACATCAGTTACCTCCTCCTTCTTCCAGGGGGATGCTGGCAAACGTCTCACAACCGCTTTCCAAAGACAGTTCTGTGTGTAGAGTTTGCAGATTTCCGTGATGCAAATATTCCCACCCTGGCTGACTTCAACCCACCAACCTGAACACAGACTTGGGAAGAGATACGTACTACAAGTGGCCCTCGCACGTCTGTACAAGCCGGCTCACTCTCCTCCTGTTCTTCACCTTGAACTCCTTCTCCTCCTTCAGATCTCATCTCAAACACTTGTTCATTAGGGGAGCTGCGCAGAGCCCCAGACTAGGTCAAGTTTCCTATTATTTTTTTCTCACAGAATTATATGTCTTTGCTTCAGAACGCTTCTCATAATTTGTAATTATAGATTTATAATTATTAGTTAATTAACCTCTATCACACCCATTACCGTGTAAGTGCTAGAAAGACAGAGACTACATCTGTTTTGTTCTCCATTATATCCCCAGTACCTAGTTCAATGTCTGGTACAAAGAAGGGGCTCAATAAATACATGTTGAATTAATCAAGCAAACAAGCAATTGAAGTTGGGTGGATGGATGGATGGATGGAACTGAGTTTTTGTCCCTCCTCCAAATTTTATGCAGTTACTTCTCCTCTAACTTGTACTCAGCCCTCCTCTGAACACTTTTGCGCAAAGTTGCTCAATCAGTCCTCTAGTTAAACATTTCCTGATGGCCACATTATAGTGGCATACTCCCTGAATGGAAAGTATCATCATCTGACTACTTGACACCTAAGGACTAAATGCCACTTAATTTCTTCAGGGCTGAGTTTCATCAATGAACTGGATATTCCAGTGCCAGCCACTGTGCCTCAAAAGTCAGCCTCTGTAATTCAGACAGTTCTCCAGAGTCCATTTTGGAACTTGGGTCCACATCCAATTTCCTTCTCTTCTGCATATGTTTGTTACCATCCCTCATATAAATGTCTTCTATCCAAGTTACAGATTAAGATCGACATTTACTCAGTTTGACTCTTCCAGAGAAATAATTTTCATTTGTAACTAGAAATATTTTCCCAAAGCCAGAATTATCATCTTCACTATCTAAAGATATATTTTCTTCTGAAAGTGGATTTTAAAATATAAAATTGATTCAAATGTGTTAAAATGATTAAAGAAGACAACTTAGGTGATACATACTTGAAAGATTTGTGAAAACTAATCGACGGAAACCTCGTTTAAAATGGAGTTGGGCGGCCAGAAGGGGGAGCTCTCACACCCTGGGAGGATGGCAGAGACTAATAGGAAGAAGAAAGACTTCCCCTTCTTGCCCAGCAACAGCTCAGACAGAGACTGTCACAACTCAGCCAATGAAAAGCCACTATACTTCGAACTCTCAGTTCCTCCAATGGACCCTTTGTTTGCAATAGCCCTCTTCCCCTCTATAAAAGAGTTTCTTCTCTGCTTGTTGCTTGGAACTTGCACATGGGTCACCATTGTTGCAGATTCCAAATTGCAATTCTTTGTTGATCATGAATAAACCCATTTTTACTGGAGAAATAACTGGCTGTCTATTTGTTTACGGCCAACAACTTCATGAAGCAGACAGTCTTCATTGCGAGAACTGCAAAATGGGTGGAAGGCGGGAAACTTTTATAGAATAAGGAACAAGGAAGAGAAAAATAGAAAATATCTGATTGGCTGGGCCACATAGTCAACCTTATTTCAGGTGAGAAGGAACAAGGAAATAGGTATAGTATATAGCCCAGAGTTGGCTTGGCCGTTGGGGATTGGCTGGCTGCATATACTTCATTTCTGGTCAAGTCGAGCATTTACAGGACATGAAAGTTATCTAAGTTTCGGTTTGCTGATGTGACATGCTGGGCAGGAGTGGCTCCATCTTGGACGTAGAAATTTATTTCAACAAACGTAAGGAGTTACTACTATTAATTAAGAACCTAAGAGCTCTCTCTATTCAGATCTCCTTACACAGGCTTTAACACATACAAATCTGGGGGAAAAGAAGTCAAAGTTTAAATTAAAATAATTTGTATGAAGAAGTCACTTAGGTATGTGTGATATTATGATTTATAATAAGAAATATATATTTGGTCTTTGTACCCATTCCTGGCACAGAGATCCTAAAACCCTTGGAATTTCCTAAGTGATAAGAGATATAAAGATGTCCTGTTATTCATAACAAGCCCCTTTCAACCACACCTGAATTTATGTTAATGCAGTGAGTTTTGGAAAGCCCCTAAGGATGAGGGCTGGTTGCCAGGGGAACCAACCAAATGATTAGAGAGTTGGAACTCTCAGCCCTATCCCTGGACCTCCTGGGAGGAGCGAATGGCTGGAGGTGGAGTTAATCACTAGTGCCCATGATCTAATCAATCCTGCCTACATAATGGAACCTCAAAAAAAACCACAAATGGATGGGGTCCAGGGAGCTTCTGAGTTGGTGGACATATGGAAGTGCTGGGATAGGGGCATGTCCAGAGAGGGTATGGAAGCTCCACGCCCCTTCCCACATACCTTGCCCTATGCATCTCTTTCATCTGGCTGTTCCTGAGTTATAACCTTTTATAATAAACCAACGATCTAGCAAGTAAACTGTTTTCTTGAGTTCTGTGAGTCATTCTAGCAAATTAATTGAACCCAAGGAGGGAGTTGTGAGAACCACTGATCTATGGCTGGTGGGTCAGAAGCACAGATGACAACCTAGACTTGAGATTGGCCTCTGAGTTGGGGGTTGGAGTGGTCTTGTGTTTCAGAATTGCTTGATGTGTGGAAACCCCTTACGTCTGATGACAGAAGTGAAGTAGTGTTGTAGTAGAGTACTGAGAGCAGAGAAGATGCAGAGGGGTGTTTTTCCTTTAGAGTACACGTGCAAGTCACCTAAGAATACAGGTGAGGGTGAATCACCACATTCATGAGACTTCTTAAATGGTTCATCTGGCATTGCAGATTCTTTCTGGCAAATTTTTGCAATTTGAACCAGTTAGCACAATTATGAGCAAAGTGTGACCTGCAGGCCATGTGCTGCCAACCTGAGCTTGCAATGTACCTTGGAATCTAATTTCAGGAATCCTCAAATCCTAATAATGGGGAAACTAAGATTTGCTTAAGGAAACTCAGTCCAGCCCTAGTCCAACCCTTGCTGACCAGGTATTTCTGATCAAGTCTCACACACGGGGAAGGACGAGTCAAGTGCCTGACCTGCTGTGTGTGCATGTCACTGGGGGAGGTAATCAGAAAATCCAGTCTGGGCCCAGACTTGGACCTTCGTGAGGGGTCACAGCTTGGGCCGATGCTGAAGCAGTTTCCCTCAGAGCAGCAGCTATAAGTCTTCCCCCCCACCAGCTGAGAAAAAAACATAGGTTCCAGGGTTGATCCATAGTCCCACAACATCTTAAAAATATTATTAAAGTCATTTTATCATCTATCACTTATCATATAATTCATAGTTTTTAAACATAAAAGTATAATTTAAATGAAAGAATGCAATATTAACAAGCATTATTTGGCAAATCACATTTCACAAGGTCATTCAAAGAAATTAAAAATAAACCAGCTGTAAAATGTTTCTTGCTCAACAATAAAATGTGTTCCAAGCTCAGCATGACAATTAGATACTTATGTTATACAATTTCTGAAAATTTATCTCCCCAAAAGGAAATCCTTCAAGTGAAGGGGGAAAACATTAAAAAAAAAAAAAAAAAAAAGAACTAAGCTTCAGAGATTGCATTTTCTAGTTTAATAACAGTACACACAATAACTTAGGAGGAAATAAATGAAGCTCAAAGTGTTTATTTTCTTGGGCTATCCTTAAGCATACAAGTTCTAACACCTCGATCCTCCCCAGACTGAGCTCACTATAGCTCCTCAAGCTGACTCTTGAGTCCCCATGGGAATAGTAATCAGAGCACCTGTTATTTACTCTGTAGGACAGAAACAGAACTATGTTCATACCACACATGCACAGAGCTCATTGACCTCACTCTCCTCGTACCAGGCAATCTGGTCTCCCTCAACCACCCTCAATTAATTTTCAGGTACCTGGCAGGTGAACAAGAGTCAAAAAATCAGACGTAATGACCCAGTGGCAGCAGTCAAAACAATAACAGACAAAAGCAGAGAAGAGGGGGGACCAAAAGGAAGACAGGGAGAGGCAAAGACTGCAAGTAGAACAGCAGAATGCTCTCAAGTCATGTGGGAGGATTAAACCACTCTAATAACCTCTGAGAATACCACTAACCTGAAAGACAGAAAACCAGTCAACCACAACGACACAGCTTTCCGGGGCCATTCGGCAGAGGGCACCCGACCCTCTCTAAGGAGAGGTCTGGGAGGGAAACACGGAATTACGGCCTACACATATAATCAAGTCCCTTTGGTTGGACTAACTCATCTTCTTTTGAGAGGAAATTTGGTTTCTGAAAGCAGGTAAAAATCATTTAAAACCCAATACGGATATTTAAGATATAAAGGCAAACTGAGGAATTTCCTTTAGGTTAAAAATAAAACATGATATAAATAATGAAATTGATTTGCTTTTGTAATCCCAAACAAGGAGTTCAAAAAATGGAGAAAGGGAAGCTTGGTTAAACTAAGTAGACTATCCTCCAAGGGAAGAAGCATTCATTTTGAAGTACTTTTTCAAAGGGTCAACACATATTTCAGGAAATCATCTAACACAAAAGGCAGAGACCAAAAAAATGCAGAAGAAAAGAATTTGGAGGAAATAAAAATAACACAAGAGTTAACATCAAAAGAATTATAATCCATGGTGTCTGAGAGATAAAAGATGGTACTGGATCCATGAAACAAGAACAGAATATTATTGTAAAAGGAACAATGGAATAAGAATGAGCTTGTAGAAATTAAAAATAAGAGTGAAAGATACAGTCCAGGAATTCTCATAGAAAGTGAGATAAAAAAATAAAATGATGGACAATAGAAAAACTAAGAAAATTCAAGGACCCATCCAGGAGATGGAACATCTATATAACAGGACTTTCAGAAGGAGAAGCAAGGAAGCACGATAAAATCATCAAAGAAATAATATGATGGGGCTGGCCCAGTGGCGCAGCAGTTTAGTTCATGCTTTGGCAGCCCAGGGTTCGCGGGTTCGGATCCCGGGCGCCGGCCTGACACACTGCTTGTCAAGCCATGCTGTGGCGGTGTCCCATATAAAGTAGAGGAAAATGGGCATGGATGTTAGCCCAGGGCCAGTCTTCCTCAGCAAAAAGAGGAGGATTGGCAATGGGTGTTAGCTCAGGGCTGGTCTTCCTCACACACACAAAAATATATATATATGATATTTTTCCCCCAAAACTGAAGACCCAGACTGGAAGGGCCCACTTGAGCATCCACAGCAATGAAAGAAAAAAGTACGGCGTGGCAGAGTTCTGTTTTAGATGCATGAAGTTCGAGCAGCTGTCACAAATACTAGTGAAAATATCACACAAATTGTTATACACAGGAGTCCAGAGCTCAGGGGAGAAGTCAGGGTTGGAGATGTAAATTGGGATCCATTAGCTTTTTTTTTTTCCAATGTGTCTCTCTTTGGCTTGATTTTTCTTTCTTTTTTTTTTTTTTTTTTGAGTGAGGAAGACTGTTCCTGAGCTAACATCTGTTGCCAATCTTCCTCATTTTGCTCGAGGAAGATTGTCCCTGAGCTAACATCTGTGCCAATCTTCCTCTATTTTGTATGTGGGATGTTGCCACAGAATGGCTTGATCAGCAGTGTATAGGTGCGTGCCAGGGATCCGGACCTGCAAACCCCAGGCCGCCAAAGCAGAGCACCCCCACTTAACCACTATGCCACTGGGCCACCCCCTCCATTAGTTTATAAGAGTGTTTAAAGCCAAAACACTGAATGAAATAACCTATGGAGAGTTAGACAGAAAGGGGAGAGGGAAAAGGAGAAAAAGAAGACAAGAGAGAAGGGAAGAGACTAGGGCTCAGAGCAGAGTCCTGCAGGGGAGGCAGGCAATACCCAGGTCATTGTGATATCTCAGGAGAACAGAGGAGAAAGACTTCAGAAGGTAGGCGAGGTGAGCTGTGTCAAAGGCTGGCGAGATCAGCTGTGTTAAAGGCTGCCAGGATGGAGGGAAACCAGAGTACAGAGGAGATTTGATCCTTGGATTCTGTGAGTTGGAGGGCACCTGTGAACTTAGTAAGAACCACACATATTTCAGAAGCATTAATTTTACTCAAAGATTAGAGTTGGGGTAGAGTGGGATGGAGAGAGATGCAGGATATTAATAATCTAAGTGCCAAGTATTATAAAACATTGTTTTAACATTAAAATAAATGTGGACAATTTATGGAACAGAATATAATATTTCCATTAATTTTTGAGATAAATCAGAAGACCTCAAAGAAATTGGGCCATGTAGGGGCTTTGCTTCCATATGCTCCTTCTCAGAACCTCACAGAAATACTTTGCTTGGTCTCCAGGGCTGTCCAGACTTTAGTATAATAGTTCTGTAGGAAAGTTTGAGAAGCCCCACCCAAAACATGGAAACATTAACAAATAGCTCCCCCTGCTGACCCAGTTTTTAAAGAAGCTTTCAAAAGCCACGGTCCTCGAGGCAGGATTGAAGGATATTCAGTGAAACCTCATACAGCACTGACTGGTCCAGCTCACACACTGTGTTGATCTCGGGCAGCCTCCTCTCACTATAGACTGTATTAGTATCTGCTAAATATTTGAGGAAATTCTCTCCTATATCTTTCTACGGAGTCATTTACAATGTCTACGTTTCATTAAATGAGTTGTGTGCCTCTGTTTTTCAGTGGGGGACACAACAGTCCCAAATGGATGGGTTGGTCTAGATCAGTGATTTTTAACTCCCCTGTTACCTATTTAGGGGACCGAAAATACTTGAATAGGAGGAAACAATTAAAGCATGGCTTCCCCAAAACCCCACCCACACTCCTGGTTTTTTATCTGTTTTACATATTGGGATACCCAGTAATATTTTACTAGGGAAAATGATACCTTGCTAAAAATTTGGAAGCCACTCATTCCTGCTAACTCTAATAGAAAAGGATTCTATGCTTAAGTGTTAGACTCAGTCATCCACTTACTCTCATCCCTGGTTCTGTGTCCAAGTGGAGGTGCCCAGTGGGTTGCTGGACAGTCAAGTCTGGAGTTCCTGAGAGACAGTGGGTTCTTGTGAAGAGAACGTGGGTGATGTATAACACTGCATTTCTGCAATAAATTCAGCAGGAGTGTTTCTTATAGTGTTGTTCTGTCTATTAACTGATAGCACAAATTACTAAAAGCAATTCTAGGAGGGACCAAAACAGCCCAGTACAAGTAAGCTGGTAACTGATGTTCTGGAAGGACTACATATCCTTTAGAAATCTTCTCTGAATAGTATTATTCCTCTCAAATGAGCTTTTGGCAAGAGTTCGGCTCACTGCAGATATGTGGTCAATTAAGGGAGTGTCTGCACTTTAACAATCTATTCTTCCAATATATACAGAGACATTTGGGCAACTATGAGAACCCAAACTTCTATACCGTAGAGCTGCTTGCAACAACTTTAGCCTGAAAAATTCTCTGAGCTCATGTTACCAATTGCCCAACTGGTAAAAAGAAAAAAATAAAACTTCAATGAAGTGTTTTTATTTTAATTTTAGCAGTGTATTTTGTGGTGAACTCTTCAAGGTATTCTAATTGCTGTATGTAACCCTGGGTAATTAAACGAATTGACCTGTTTGTTTATTTTATATGACTCAGTGAAATGTTGGACAATACCTCCTGAAAATGAATATATAAAATAAGCGTGGTCCCTGGCCTCTTAGAGCTTATATTCAATTGGAAAGATGGAAATGAAACAAATCATCACAAAATAAATATAAAATTACAGATTATGAGAAATGCTTTGAAGAACAGTCCAGGAAGAGAGAATGACAGAGTGACCTAATTTAAGCTGTGAAGGGATGTGTTTAGGAAGCTGTCTCTGAGTAAGTGACATTTAAACTGAGATGTAAAGGATTAGTAATAACTCTCCAGCTAAAGAGTGCAGGATTAAGCCCAAGAACATGAAATCAATAATTCAAAAAGTTTTATGCACCCCTATCTTCACTGCAGCATTCACAATAGCCAAGATGTGGAAGCAACCCAAGTGTCCATCAGTGGATGAATGGATAAAGAAGATGTGTGTGTATGTATATATATACTACCCAGCCACAAAAAAGGCAAAATCATGCCATTTGTGACAACATGGACAGAACTTGAGGGTATTATACTAAGTGAAATAAGTCAGACAGAGAAAGACAAATACCATATGATTTCACTCATATGTGGAAGATAAACAAACACATAGATGTGGAGAACAGATTGGAGGTTACCAGAGGGGAAAGTGGTGGGGAGGAGGGCAAAAGGAGTAAAGGGGCACATAGGTATGATGATGGATAAAAACTAGACTATTGGTGGTGACCAATGCAGTCTGTACAGAAACTGAAATATAATAAAGTACACCTGAAATTTACACAATGTTATAAGCCAATATGATGTCAATAAAACAATTTTTAAAAAAAGAGCAGAGGATTAAGGGTATTTCAGGCAGAAGACAGCATGTAGGAAGTCCCTGAGGCAAAAGAGAGCACAGTGTATTGCTGGGAATAGTCCTGTTGGCTGGAAATCAGAGCAAGGAGAGTGGCAGGGGAGGATTCTGAAGAATCAAAGCCAAACAAGCCAAACAACTGAAGACCTTATAGGCCATGGGAAAGATGTCTGCTTTTACCTAAGACAACTGTTAGAACAGTAAACCAAAAGTACCACAAAAGGATTCTTTTAACAACCTTATTGAGGTGTAATTGACCTACCGTAAAATTTATCCATTGTAAGCCTACAGTTTGACGAGTTTTAATATATTTATACATTTGGGCAACCATCATTACAATCACCCAAAAAAGTTTATTTGTGCCCATTTGCACCTATTCACTCCCACCCCTAGCCTGAGGCAACCACTAATCTGATGTCTGTGTCAGCACAGTTTTCTTTTCTGGAAACTTCATATAAATAGAATCATACACTATGTGGACTTTCATTTAGCACAATGTTACTGCTGTTCATCAATGTTGTTGTGCATATTAGTAGTTTGTTCCTTTTTACTGCTGAGTAGCATTCCAAAGTATGCATATAACATGTTTATGCATTCACCAGTAGATGGACATTTGGATTGTTTCAAGGAGGCATCTGCTATGAATAAGGCTGCTATGAACATTCATCTGAAAGTCTTTGTGTGGACATATGTTTCATTTCTCTTGGGTAGATTCCTAGGAGTGGAATTGCTAGGTTCTACAGGAAGTTTCTGTTTAACTTTTTAAGAAACTGCCAAACTGTTTTCCCAAAAGTGGCTGCACAATTTTACATTCCCACAAGAAAGGCACAAGTCTTCCAGTTTTTCTGCATCCTCACCAAAACTTTTTATTGTCTGACTTTTTATCTTAGTCATTCTAGTGGGTGTATAGCAGTTTCTCTTTGTAGTTTAAATTTGCATTTTCCTAGTGAATAATAGTGTTGAACATGTTTTCTTTTCTATGCTCCTTTGCTGTTTGTATATATTCTTTTCTTCTTCATCTTCTTTTTTTTTTATTTAGGTAACATTGGTTTCTAACATTATATAAATTTCAGGTGTACATCATTATATTTCAATTTCTGTGTAGATGTGTGTATATTCTTTGGTGAAGTGTTTATTCAAATCATCTGCCCATTTTTTAAATTGGGTTGTCTTATTATTGAGTCATAAGAGTTCCTTGTATATTCTGGATATGAGGGATTTCTTTATCAGATATATAATTATAAATATATTCTCCCAGTCTGTGCTTTGTCTTTTCATTGTCTTACTATTTAGGAATTTGAACAGATGGGGATAAGGGTATGCAAGTCATGAAGCTACTGCTCTACTACAGACAGAAGATGTTAGTTTAAAAGTGGGGGCAGTGAAGGTGGAGGAGAACACACAAATTTAAGTTACGTTTTGAAGATAGAATCCATAGGACTTGGTGATGGATCAGACATGTGATACGAAGGAGATGTCAAAGATACTCCTGGTTTTCTGGCAAGAAAATAGATTGGATAGAGGCACCATTTTCTGATGGGGGAGACACCATGAAAATCAGATTTGAGAATGGGAAGATCAAGAGTTCAGTTTAAGTAGGATGGGTGAGGGCGTATAGATTTGAGATGTTTGTGAGACATCCAAACGGAGCTATTCAGTAACCAATTGGAAGTGGAAATAAGGATCTAGAGCTCAGAGACAAACAAATATAAACATATATATATATATATATATACATACACAGTAGGGGAGGAAGAATTATTCCTCTACCCTCTGAGTTCTTCTGACTGGTCTAAGAATTAAATTGACATGAGACAGAATAAGAGGAGAAAATCAAACAAATTTAATAACATGTATACTTGGGAGTGTAGGGGAGGAAGACAATTCCTCTACCCTCTAGGTCCTTCTAGCTGGTCTAAGAATTAAATTGACATGAAACAGAATAACAGGACATATGCAAACAAAGTTTAATAACATGCATACATGGGAGAGACCCAGGAAAATTGAGTAACTTGCCAGAATGGCCAAAGCCTCCACCTTAAATATCATCTTCAGCTAAAGACAAAGGAGGATGTTGGGGGTAGTGGTTTGGGACTTCAAAGGGGAGGAAGACGATTTATGTGGAGATGAAAATGCAAATGTTTGATAAACAAGTGTTTGCTGGGTCATCTGAAGACAATGTGACCAGAGAGAAAGAACTTTTAAAAATGGGCTTGCTGGTGCCTTCCTGTCTATCACACCTAGTTTAAATTATACTATAATTACCTTATGGTGTTAGCTTCTTCCTGGAACAGGCCTTCTATCTTAAATTCTTTTAGACAGTTAAGGGGAAGGTCAAAGTTTCTTTCAGAGTCTTTTGTCCTTAAAAATAATCAAGCCAAAGAAATGCATTTTGGGGTGGCAAATTCAGATCCCCCACAAATATATATATGCGTGTGTGTATATGATATCACATGAATAATAATTTTATAGGATAGATTCTCAGAAGTAGGATTTCTGGGCCAATAGATAAAATTGATAGATACTACTGTTAAAAAACAAAATTCAACTGAGTAAATTTGAAAGATCTTATTGGCTTTATTTAACAATTCATGAATCAAGCAGCATCCAATCTAGCAGACAGAAAGGAGCTCCAAGGAGCTATACAAGATGAAAGACTTATAGGCAGAAGGGAGTAGGAACAAGGAAGTGATACTAGGCAAAAAAGCAGGTTGGTTATTGCAAGGTCACTTTCCTTTAGGGGCTGGCAGGGGTCTATCAGACAGATTACTTTACTAGTTCTGACCAGATTACCTAACTAGTGCTGATTGACTGGTTTAAGATTTCATTTCTGGGAGAGATGAAACTGTAATTAAGTCAAGTCTCAGTTTGGTGATGTGGATCTTAGCATAAGCAACTCCATTTTGGACCTGTTGTCTTGTTTTTAACACTGGCAAACCCTTTTCAGTGTCCTCTTGTTACCACACAAAGGGCATGATCTGCTCGCCATGAGAAAAGCCAATCGTCAAGAGGCAAGTTGGTGGAAAAGAAAGGGCAGTTTATTACAGCTTGCTAGCAAGGGGAAAGATGGCTGACTAATGTCTCAAAGAACCATTTTACAGAAAAAAGACTACAGGCCAGTTATATAAGGGGCTGGTCTCCAGGTGGTGGAGGCATCTGGTCTCAGAGTGGGGCATCCATCTAGTCTTAGTTCCTGGCAGTCTTTTACTTGATATGCACCAGAGACCGGAGCAACGCCCTATACCCTGATCTTTCAGTTGTCATTGATGATGGCTCTCAGCATAGACTGTCTGCCTGGGGGTTATCACATTCCTAAGGACTCAAAAGAACAAAGTTATCAACTTATAGCAGCCGGGAGGGGCCATAAAATCCAGAGTTAGAGGTCATTCAAAGTTACAATACGGTTTCTTTTCTACCGTGTGGCTTCCCTTATGTCAACCTTGTATTGAACTGGTGTCACTTTCCCTCACACCCTTGCCAAATCCAGATGGTATCATTCTTTTTCTATTGGCCCTTTTATATAATTTCTATCTCCTATACTTTAACTTATAAATAAATGTGAAAAAACAAATCTTATTTTGATTCACATTTCCCCGATTCTTGGTTGAGCAACTGTAATATTGTGATTTTTAAGAAATATATTTGGCTATTCAGATGACCAAAATATATTTCTCATATACATTTTTGTCTTTTTCCACAGCTCCTGGCTCACAGCTTCCAAAACCCTTGGAATTTCCTGAGCGATAAGAGCAATGGGAGTATCTTTTGTCACAATATTTGGTATCTTGTCCTCAGTTCCTGAAATGGGTGTTGTGTTATTCATAACAAGCCCCTTTCCACCACAACTGGGTTTATGTTAATGAGGTGACTTTTGGAAAGCACCTAAGGATGGGGGCTTGTTGCCAGGGGGACCAACCATGAATAGAGGGTTGGAATTTTCAGTTCCGCCCACTGATTTCCAGGGAGGGTAGAGGGGCTGGAGGTTGAATCAGTCACCAATGGCCAAGGATTTAATCAATCATGTCTATGTAATGAAGCCTCCATAAAAACTCAAAAGCACAGGGCTTGGAGAGCTTCCCAGTTGGTGAACACAGAGATTCAAGGAGAGTGGAGTGCTCTGAGAGGGCATGGAAGCTCCATGCCCCTTCCCACCTACTTTTCCCTATGTATCTCTTCCATCTCAGTGTCCCTGAGTTAACTCCTTTTATAACAAACCAGTAATCTAGTAAGTAAAGTGTTTCTCTGAGTTCTGTGGGCTGCTCTAGCAAATTAATTGAACCCAAAGTGGGAGTCATGGGAATCTCTGATTTCTAACCAATTGGTCAGAAGCACAGGTAATGCTTGGGACTTGTGACTGGCATCTGAAGTAGAAGGCAGTCTTGGTCTGAGCCCTTGACCTGTGGGATCTGATGATATCTCTGGGCAGATTGTGTAAGAATTGAGTTGAATTGTAGGACACCCAGCTGGTGTCATAGAATTGCTTGTTGGTGATGGTGATACTGGCTCAACACAACGTTGACATGAGGGAAGCCATACTGTAGAAAAGAAACCCTATTGTAATTTTGAATGACCTCTGACTAACCAACCCAGCTGGATATGTACCCTCCAGAAGATCTAACCGCTCTGTAGATTTTATGACCCCTGCTTGTGCACGTACCTCCCAGCTGCAATAAGATGATAACTTTATTCTTTTCAGTTCCTTAGGAATGTGATGACCCCTGAACAGAGTTTATGCTGATAGCCATCATCAATGACAACTGAAAGATCTGGTGTGGCAACTCCCAGCCTGTAACACCAGAGGGTCAACATTCCTAACCCCCTTCCCTGTAACCCACCAGCCTATATAACTGCTGTAAGATTTTGTGCCCCCTTAAGATAGTTCTTTCAGACATTAGTTGGCCATCTTCCCTCTTACTAGCAAGCTATAATAAAAAGTCCTTTCTCTCCTACCTCCTTGCCTCTTGACTATTGGCATGTCTTGTGGTGGGCAGACTATCCTTCCTTGGGTGGTAACAATGGTGTGGGAAAACCCCCTCTCCACACACACTGGAATTGGGTGCAGACCCTTTAGCAACTTTCTAAGCAAATGGGCCATTTGTATTTCTTCCTTTGTGGTTTCACTATTCCTATAGTTTGACTTTTTTTTTTTTAATTAATGATTACAGGAGCTCTTTTTGTTTTATGAATACTAACCCATTAGATTTTATATTTGTTGCACATATTTTCTCCAAGTCTGTCTCTTATCTTTTATTTTCTGTGTGGTAGCTTTCATCATGAAAACACCTTTAATTTTACAAGAGCACTTCTGTTTATCTGTTTCTTTGTGGCTGCTGGGTTTGATGTCTTGCTTGTGCCTTCCTCTACCCAAAATTACTAAAATAATCTTTGTTTTAGGACATCAGAGTATAGCTTCTTATGCTTAATCCCCTCAACAATTTGAAATTTATTTTATAGCATGCTGTGAAATAAACATAAACTTTTTTCTAATTAAGAACAGATTTTCTCAATACCATGTATTAAATACTCCAGCATTCCCCCTCAATTTGAAATGCCACCTTTAATATACCAAATTTCCATAAACACACACACACAAGCTTTACTGGATTCTCTAAAGTTGATCTAAGACTTTCTTTTTTACGGTAAGAGATTATAGTAATTCCTGATAATAAAATCCTGGTATCAGCACGTAGGTGTGCTTATCTCCTTAGCAAGGGTTACGTACCCAGCTCAGAGAGCTATGTTATCAGGTCACTACTGAAGAGCTCCTTTGAAAGGAGGGTGTAGGCTGCGTCATGTTACATTTTACTTCCAACTGAATTAAATATCTATTGACCGAGATTTTTGTGATGCTAACAAAGCACAGGTTCTCCCTTAGCTTCAGTGGACCCCAGACTATGTGAAGCTAAACAGCTAAGTTCAGAAGAGATTCCTGACCACAGAGGCAAGGGCCAAGGAAAGGTCAATAACAGCTGCAAATAATTTTTTGCTGTGTCTAAGAGATTTCATCACAAGCTGATGGATGAGTAAGACAGCAGTTGATAATGGAAGAGCAGTGCCTAATTCTCTCCTGCTTGTCTTGTAAACTGTTTACCTGAGAGACCACAACTGGAATTTGACCAGGAGGAAACTTACTGGCTAGCATTTTAATTTAATAACTAGTGAAATGAAGCTCTATAATTCGTGGGGTGTGGAGAATTGACCTTTAAAAAACGGGGTAGACCAGAGGGACTATCCAAACGGAGTTAAAATGCAAGCAAGTTCTACAGATTGGAAGCCATTGTTCCACAAGCCTTGACTGTCCTAGAGGAAGGAGTTTCCAACAGACACTTGGTTTATTTGGGGCCATGCTATGTGAGAGTGTTCTCAGTCAGAAAAAGAGCTTAGGGTGGATTTCCTTCTTTAATTTTCCTGTATTGTTATACTCCCAAGAAAATAAGAGCTAGGATTTTTGCATTGAGTCAATTCTTCTAATCTTCTTATTCAAATCAGAGCCATTTACTAGATACCTTCTCAAAATCCATGATATCAAAATAGCTACTATTTATTGAGCAATTATTTTATATATACCAGTCAGCATCCTGTTATATATTAATTCTCATTAATATTTATAACAACCCTATTAAATATCATTGTCCCCCTTTTACAGATGAGAAATTTGAGGCTCAAAGAAGTTAAATAACATAAAACTAGTGTATAGCACGGCCATAATTCAAATCTAGGTCCAGCTGATTCCAGAGCTCATGTTCTTAACCACAGTACCATACCAGGTCAAAGTCAGGAAGAGATGGACGGGTAATGTTGTCAGATAAGTAGGTTGTCATCCTTGTATAGCAAGAAAACTATTAGAAATAAGAATTTACCTGAATTTCTTTAGAGAGAAATGAGAAGAAGCAATGTTGATTTTCAATAAACCCAGATACATGAATCGCCCTACAGCTGCCCCAGGACAGGCCATCACTATAGATAACTCTGGGTATGGATAGACTGGGAGGGTCCTTGCTAAGCCCATTCTTATCAAAGCTCTGAAAACCAAGTAAAAGTAGAAGTTACCCTTTGTAAGAGACATTTACATTTGTAAGGGAAATCTCCATTTGAAAAGATAGCTCCCTCTCTGTACCAGGAAGAAGCGGGGATGATCTTATCTCTAGAAATGCTTGTCAATACAGTGAGGACTTAAATCTGCACATTAACCTTACTCTTGTTTACTGTGCTTTTCTGGTAATCTCCCATAGCTGGATCTCCCCACCCCCAACATCCTCCTTTGTCTTTAGCTGAAGATGGTATTTAAGATGAGAACCTCGGCCATTTTGGCGAGTTCCTGGGTCTCTCCCATGTATACATGTTATAAAGTTTTGTTTGATTTTCTCCTGTTATTCTATCTCATGCCAATTTAATTTGTACCCCACCCAGAAGGACCCAGAGGGTGGAGGATTTGTCCTCTTCCTCTACTCGTGTTTGCTTATGTAATGTTAGTGAGGTAGATGACATCTATAGTACAATGTGTAACTTGGCTTTGTGATCATACAAGCAGCAATTATGAGTAGCAGGCTTTAACCAAATCTGCTGAACAGACTAGGTGAGATTATGTGGGTCCGAGTAGGGGACAGAGGAAATATTCAGTGTTTCTGATAAAAATATAAACCAGAAGTCACATTAGGTATAAAGAAATACTTTGCTGAGCAGAACAATTTTTTAAAGACAGAATGAAATCCAGGACTGTCTAACTGTTAACTTTCGGATAGAAATGCTAAAAGGATAGAGGAAATAAAGCAAAATGCCAAGATAGGTGGGCTTCTACAAAGTGGCTGGTCCAGCTGCCTCAATTCCAGGTCATGTACCTGAGCTATCAAGGCTGTAGGTATGTCCCACCAAGCAAAGGCAAATCCCTCCACCCTCTAGGATTTGCCCCTATGCCCTAAAGAAAAGTCCACACTTGTCCAAGAGGAAGAGGTCTGGACTCACACCCTTAAACTGAGACTAGTTGCAAGTATTTTCGTTAATCCTTTGTTTTTCTAAACCAGCTAAGTAGTTGATTCAAAATATCACACCATACTCATCACTTATCCTAACTGGAACTCTGTTTCCCATCTATAAAATGTGTTATGTTGGATGATATCTTGAGCCCATCTTGCTCAAGAACTGTATGAGTCTATAAGTATAGGATTGTAGGAAGAATTGGCACAGTCGCAATTTCTGAGGAAAAAAAATGTTCCGGGATGATTATTCACTGTGAAGTGAGAAGTACAAACAGGTGGATGAATGTAAGAATAGCATTGAAATCAAAGGAGGTAACAAGTTGAGGGCGCTTTGTACTTCCCAGCCCACATTCAGAATATCATATTCTCGTCTAAGAAACATTCTAACAATGAGTTGACAGAGTAGAATGGAACCAGTAGAGGGTGATGAGGATGGTGAGGCATCAGGACATCATGTGCTATAGAGAACATCGGGAGGAGGCTGGAGGGTTGGGAAATATTTGTTTGGAGTGCCTGGTAAGGTTTTCCTCCCACAGCCTTACCTCCCACAGAAACTACCTGGAAGTCCAAACCAGAGAAGAAGGCTATGAATGACCACAATTCCACCTGCTAAGAGATCACGAAGACTAATGGCAGCATGCCTCACCTGCTTATTTGCCTGAGTCATCACAGAGAGCCATTTCTGATCACCATGTCTAAAACACCCTCACTCCTCTTACCCTGAATGGGGTACTACCCCAATTTACTACCTGAAATTACCACGTGGGTCTATTTACTTTTTTTTAATCACCTATTTGACATGCTAGAATGTAATCTCCATGATGGCAGCACTTGTATCCTGTTCACCACTATCACCCACACCTGAAACAGTGCCTGAGACGTGGTTTGTTCAATAAATACGTGTTAACTCAACAAATGGGTCATTAATAGGCAGTGAATATGTGGGAACATTTTTATTAAGAAAAAGTGACTTTCCCTTGTAGGAAAATGATCATAACTACATGAATCAAGTACATGCTGAGCATTTTGACTATCTGGAAAAATTGTTCTTAAGAGTACATTATTCCCGCAAAGACAATTGTTGAAAATTTTGGCTGCCCAGCATATTTTCCCTCTTCCTGACAACATCTCTGATTTCTTTTAGGGAAAGGACTTTCTCCATTGTGTGTATATAGTCTTGATGGGACTGTAAATCAAGGTTTACTTGTCATCCTGCCCCACCACACTATTCTCTCTCTCTCACACACACACACACACATACACATACACACACACACACCCCAAGCTAAGAGGTGGACTTATGACACAAGCCAGAATAATGAGATTTTATTTGTGCGTCCAGGACTTTGTATATTGAGATTTGTGACAAAAAGGATTAAAAATGTGTTTGGAGGACATTCATTCCAGCAGCAATGTTAAGACAACCAGTGTTCCCAAGCCTAATTCTCCAGCTTTCCATCATGTCCAAGACTATCCAATATCCCTCCAGTAAATCATCTTCTGTCTTAAGTTAGTCAGATTGATTTATGCTGCTTAGAATCAAAGAACATTATTACAAAATTGCCTGAATTTCTCTATGGGTGAATATGGTTTAAAAAGACATTCTCCTCCCAGGTTCCAAGTATATTTATTCTTGTATTAATACTTGGCCTTCCTGATTTCTTTTTTGGAATCTAAATTTTTTCTAGTGTCTAGACTGTTCAGAATTGAAATACATTTAAGGGGATTCTTAGCCACACTGGTTAAGGGTTATTAACAATTCTCTAGGAAGAAGAGCTAGGTTGATATGAGTCCACTGTTTATCTTTTATATTTAGATATATTTAATTATACATATAGTAAATGCTCTAGAGTTCTCATTAAAAATGAACCATGGGGGCCAGCCTGGTGGTGTAGTGGTTAAGTTCTCACGCTCCACTTCAGCAGTGCCAGGTTTGTGGGTTCAGATCCCAAGCACAGACCTACACACCACTCATCAAGTCATGCTGTGGCAGGCCTCCCACATACAAGATAGAGGAAGATGGGCACAGATGTTAGCTCAGGGCCAATCTTCCTCACAAAAAACTTTGGAAATTTTTAAATTTAAAAGCAATTTGCATAATATATTTTAAAAATAAGCACCCCCCTAAAATAACATTGTATATTTCCATAAGTTTATTTTTGTAAATATTCATGAAAATGCATAAAGACCCAAAATGATACATGCAAAGTAAAAACAGTAATTATGTAGAAGGAACAATCTTGGAAGTCAATGATGACTGTAGTTTATCATGTATGCCATGTACACTTAAGAATAAAAAATATCATTTTAAGGAGAAAAACATGTTCAAGGGCACAAAGTTTGCTTTCAAACTCTTAAAAATATGAAAGTGCAAATATGAAAGCTCAACAGAATGATGATAAAATTGGAAAGGTACACTATCATGATGCTAGGATGACCAAACATAGTGGTTTGCCTGAAATGATGGTCATCCTATGTGATAGTGTCCCTTCGAGTAAAAAACTGATATATCTTAACTTTACCAGAGTAACTGCTGGTATGTTCAATAGATAAAGCTTTTGGCAGACTCAGATGTTCTTACAATACCTGGACATTTACAATATAATCAGCCTATCTAACATTCATTTAACAAATATTAATTGATCACTAATGGTGTGCCAGCACTGTGGTAGTTCCTAAAGATTCTACAATAAAGAGGCACAATCCTTGTCTTCAAATACCTTAGCATGCCAAGAAGAAAACAGACAAGTAAACAGGTTATTAGAGCACAGTATTAAATGAAAGATAGATAAGTAGAAATTGTGGGAGTGCACAGGTGGGGCACGTAACCCAGCCTCAGAAGGGTAGGGTAGCTTTTCTGGAGCAAAGTGCAAAGGATAAAACAAAAACTGTAAGTGATGGAGGGCATTAAATCACATGACTAGAAGCATTTTTCTTTCTTAGTGGTATACAAGATAATGGTGTGTGGGGGATCAGAATTGGCCACCTCAACATATGTCTCTTTACCTTGATTATTTTCAAGAACAAAAGATTCCGAAAGAAACTTTGACCTCCCTGCCCCCACTAATTGCCTAAAAGAATTTAAGATAGAAGGCCTGTCCCCAGGATGGGCCATCACCATAGATAACTCTGGGTATCCATAGACTGAGAGGGTCCTTGCTAAGCCCATTCTTATTAAATCTCTGAAAACCAAGTAAAAGTAGAAGTTACCCTTTGTAAGAGACATTCACATTTGTAAAGGAAATCTCCATTTGTAAAGACATCTCCCCCTCTGTACCAGGAAGATGGGGGATGACCTTATCTCTATGAACGCTTATCAGTATGGAAGGTGAGGACTTAAATCTGCATATTAACCTTACTCTTGTTTACTGTGCTTTTCTGGTAATCTCCCATAGCTGACTCCCCCCACCCCCAACATCCTCCTTTGTCTTTAGCTGAAGATAGTATTTCAGATGAGAACCTCGGCCATTTTGGCGAGTTACCCAGTTTTTCCTGGGTCTCTCCCATGAATACATGTTATTAAAATTCATTTGATTTTTCTCCTGCTAACCTACCTTTTTAATTATTTGGCCAGCCATAAGAACCTCAAGGGAAAAGGTGGGGGGCGGGGGGAATGCTCCCTCTTCCCCTACAGGCGTATCTTCATGGCATCTTAGATTCAATTAGACAGTGTTTTTAGGATCACTGTGGTTGCTGTGTTGAGTAAAGCCAATGAGTGGTGGGGGTCACAGGTCAACAATGGAAGCAAAGAGTTGAATTAGGGTGCTACAAGGAGGAATGATGTAGCCAGGACCAAAGTCATAGTGCAGTAGAAGGGAGAGATTGTCTGATTCTGGACATATTTTGAAGGCAGTTGATGATGGACAGTAAGATGCACAATGTGAAATAAAGAGAAGAAAGAGTGATTCCAATATTTTTGACCAAGATAACTAGAAAAACAGAACTGCCATTTCCTAAACATTCATGTGCATGGCCACACCTTTTCCACTAACAATCTGAATGACTTTAGACAACTCACTGCCCTTCTCTGAGCCTCGGTCTTCTCATTGGCACCATGAGAGGTTTAGACTAGATCAGAGGCTCTCCTACTGTGTTTGATGTGTGTGCCTCAGGAGGCGAGACAGGAGGAAAGTCAGGCACATTGGATTGTGGGCATTCTATATTAGGAGTCCATTTAAGGTCTTATTTAAAAACAGTAATCCACTGCTAAAATTGAAAAAAAATATATTATCATTGCTATGGACTGAATGTTTGTGTCCCCCCAAAATTCATATGTTGAAATGCTAATCTCCAAAATTATGGTATTTGAAGATGGGGACTTTGGGAGGTAATTAGGTCATGAAAGTGACGTCCTCATGATGAGATTAATGCCCTTCAAAGAAGAGACACAACAGAGTTTCTGTCTTCCTCTCTGTCTCTCTCAGATACTCAGATATAAGGAGAGGGCCATCAGCAAACCAGACAGAGGGTCCTCACCAGCTCACTGCCCAGCATCTTGATCTTGGACTTTCCAGCCTCCAGAACTGTGAGAAATGTGTTTTTTGTCTAAGCCACCTAGACTCTGGTAATTTGTCACAGCAACCTGAGCTGAGTAAGACAGTCATCCTACCTAGATGACCTGAGAAATCCCTTCCATTCCAGCTCTAAAGTTATATCAACAAGTGAAAATGGTTGATTTGTACAGTAACATTAGTCCAACTCCGTCGCATCACTGCAACAGCCAGCAGCAAGACTGAGTGGGTTCTGTTGGGACCTGCCACAATCAGTTATCAGTATTGTAGCAGTCACTCTGATGAGCAAACCTTTGCTTGTGCTTTGTGGGAGAGAAGCCAGGCTGGGATTGCTCTGACAATGTAGCACTGGATTATTTTAACAGTACTTAATTACTCACCTCTCCATGAAACTAAATCTGAAGTTCCAGCAACAGGTCTCCTTTTGAAGGCTCTTTCAGGTTTCAATTCCTTTCATTCATGACTCCAGCCTTCTGGCAGGAAAGGCAAATTTCTAAGTGACTCAGCTCAGGTGAGTGAGAGTGAGAGAGAAACAGGAAATAATTATGATAATAAGGGCCAGAGACACACCCATAGGTGATAAGACTGCGTTTGGAAACAAGCCAGTCTTTCTAGAACATTAATTTCTCCTAAAACTGCTATGAACTTTCAAGTTCATCTGGCATTTTGACACAATGTTTTATTTTGGCTTGGTCCATTCTCATTATGTGACTGAAGAACTTCTCAGTCCTCAGTTTTGTTTGTGCTGTTTTCCATAACAGGAAATGGGATGAGAAATGCTGAAATAATTCCACCCAGATGGTTAAAGCAATGTAGAGTTGGACAGAATTAAACTCACCTTAAAATAACTTACTTGAACAAATATCCACAAGTGGGATCGCTGGATCATATGGTAGTTCTATTTTTAATTTTTTGAGAAACCTCCACACTTTTCCACAGTGGCTGCACCATTTTGTATTCCCACCAACAGTGCACAAGGGTTCCAGTTTCCCCACAGTCTCAATAACACTTGTTTTTTGGGTTTTTTTGTTTGCTTCTTTGATGTTGTTTTATATAATAGCCATCCTAACAAATGTGAGGTGATATTTCACTGTAGTTTTGATTTGTATTTCTCTTATGATTAGTGATGTTGAGCATCTTTTCATACACCTGTTGGCCAGTTCAGGATCTTGAAGAGATATTAGCACTGTTATGTTCATTGCAGCACTATATACAATAGCCAAACTGTGGAAACAACTTAAATGTCCATCAACAGATGAGTGGATTTTTCAGATGTGGTATAGACATACAATGGAATATCATTTGGGCTTAAAAAGGTAAGAAATCAGGCAATATGTGACAACATGGATGAAACTTGAGGACACTATGCTCATTGAAATAAGCCAGTCACAGGATGACAAATACTACATGATTCCACTATATGAGGTATCTGAAACAGTCAAACTCACAGAAGCAAAGACTAGAACTGTGGTTGCCAGGGGCTGGGGGAGGGAGAAACGGCAAGTTGCTAATCTGTTCAGTCAGTCCCAGTCCTTCCCTTTTCCCACCTCAAGAAGCCAGTGAAAACCTGCCTCCCCAGTCAGAGTGCCTTACGCACATCAAAGCTCACCTGGGGCAGGACGTGTACAGAAACGATCCCTTACTGTGCGTGCACTAAGGAAGCAATCGAGTCCAGTGGTTAGGAACACAGTCTTCAGAGACCCATAGGTCAGGTTTGGAGTCTTGACTTAACCACTTACAAGCTGTTAATAAATCTTTCTAAACCTCGGTTTGTCATCTGTAAAGGATATAGGAGTACCTACTGGAGAGTTGTTGCAATAATTAAATGTGATGCCTGGCACATAGTAATGGGTCAATAAATGTAGGCTTCTATTGATATTAAAACCTTAATTCTAGAAGCTAGAAGTGTAACCTTCTTCCTCCTTTCTCCCATACAGAACAGTGAGCACCAATCTCATATTATTCTACTAGCCATGATAAAATTCTAGATACAAAATAGATGCAAACACAATAATAACCATATTTCCCTTCTGTTCCTCTAGTTTCTGATTGTCTAACAATGTGTTTCTTCCTGGGCCACAAGAACCTGTGGATACAGTCAGGAAGACAGGGTTTCTGCTGTTTCGACCACCCCTGCCACCCTCCCTGCATCCCCTGAATCCTTCCTCCCACACTCTGGGAACTTCCAACCTAGTCCAAGCCCTGGGCTCTCTCCTGGAATCTTTAGGGGATGATGATCTCTCCCTGTGTCCTTCTAAGCTTGTCCTGCACTTCCCAGTCACTAGAAATGGCTTCAGTCTCCTGGCTCACCTGCACACACCATGCTGGCCCCTGCCATGGCCCCTCCCCCATCACTACTTCACAGGTGTGTGAGCAGCCCTACCCAGGTAGATCTTCCACTTCCTTCCTTTCTGTTCCCTTCACGTCACTAGTTGTTTTCATTGTTGCTGGTGCGTGGCAGCATGCTTGCCTTGCCTCTATTCTTCGGGCAGAGACTAAGCTGTTTCTCAGAGTTCTTCTCAGGAATCTTCGCCTGGGCCAATTCCAGAGAATCTACTTCCTTCCCTCTTCCTGAGGTCCCAGAAAACCCACAATAAGTCACCTTGGCTCCTCAAACAAAATGGATGACCTCATCACATTGTCTCCAAGTGCCAGATATACAAAAGCGTGGACATCATCCATCTTGGGCTTTCCAAAGCAGTTCCAATTTTATATAATTACCTCCTTTTTGATGAAAACAATAATATGTAACCAAATGTTACTTTTTGTAGACTTTTTATATACATAAATTCAAAACTAAAGAAAAATATTTTTCATCAAATTATCTGTGTTGACTTTGGGTCCCATATCTTGAAGAAACTATGTTGGTTTCTGAGTGTGGAGCATGAACTGGGGACTGGGGAAGATGGAAACAGGATCAAATATGAAAGATTATTGCCTAAAAGAGTATATTGATATTCACACAGACAACACTTACTGAGAGCCTACTAGGTTTAAGGACATGCTAAGTGATGAGAGGGGATATCAGTAAAGACAGGCTACACAAATATCTCTAATATAAAGCAGGCCATGAGAAGTGTTACAGTGAAAGTGCCAATTATTGTGAGTGATTAGAGAGGACAGAGTTCCAATTCATTCTTCACATTGACACCAAAATGAACTTTTTAAAATGATAATTTCATCACGTTATTCTTTGGCTTAAAAATCCTCAGTGACTCACCAAAACCCTCATGAAGAAGACCAGATTTGGCTTACAGGATGCATGGCTCATCTCCAAACTCTTCCAGCAATCAGCCACATCACCCCATCATTCTCAACTACTCACAAACATGCCCACTATTTTAAGCTTCTAGGCCTTTCCTCTTCTTTCTCAAATCTCAGCACCTCTTCTCTACCCAACTTGGCCTTAATCCAAATCATCTCTTCAGTCTCAATGAAGATCTCAATCAGGAAGCTTTCCTTAAACTTCTCAAATGGGGTGTGTGCCCCTCTTGTGCACTCCCATACACCCCTCCACTACACTTTTAATACTGCATTGCATTCATTTATCACACTCTTACACTAACCTTTTTACATTTAAAAAGACAGCAATCCTGTCTTATTCATCTCTGCGTCCGAAGTATCTTACATTGCTTGGAAGATAAATAGCTATTCAATAATCATTTGTCAAAATAGGTGAATGAGGAAATTCTTCACTTACCAGGCTTCAGCCTGCATCAACCTAAAATTTGTGAGAGGTAAGGAGCACAACTAACCATCTAAGTCCTTTAAATGCACCAGGCTCAGCATCCAGACCTCATCTCTGACTCTACTTGAGACTCAGGGACCATCCAGCATACAGCAACTTCTAGAGTCCTTCAGTCATACTAGGAATCACATAGTTGGCTAAATTGGCCAACAACCAAAATAGATTCCCCCCAATACCCTCATCCCCATTTTGCTCTACTGTTTCTTTCCCTCCCATACCTGAAGTCTATCTCCACTCCTAACTCATAGAATGTTACTTCAATGCCTTAGTCATAATTAAGACCTAGTTCTGGTCTAAGACCATCACTTCCCCTACAACCTAGTTGAGGTGGTTGGCTATTCCCCACCCTACATACCTAGAGGTGGGTAGGTCAGGTTAAGATCTTCCTCTCTCCCACTAGCACTTCCAGGCCTTCACTGTCCTTGGAGTATTACTCTCTTTTGGAGAGTTATTCTATCTCTGACATCTGCTTACATGCCCACATTCTTGGAATGTTTGATAAATTGGCATCATCTTGTGAGTCTTCAATGTCCATGTGGATAATGCTTCTAACATTCTAGTTTTCTAGTTTCTTGATACCTCAATGATGACTATTCCTACTTCATCCAGCTACCCATTCTTGTGCTCATGCCTGGACCTTGTTACCATCTGGAATTGTTCCATGGATTAAATTTTGAATGATGACAGTTCATCCTGTGACTGCAGACTCCAATCTTTTAAGCACCATTATTTCTGACACCCACTAGGCAAGCCTTCTACTTCTTGATCCTTTCCTTTCTCTCAATTAGCCTTTCCTGACCTTTTTTCCTTCTGAACCCAGGACTTATGTAGTTGATCATATGTACATAAGCACTTTCAAAAACACCCTCAATTCCAAGGCACACATTCTGGATTGAGTCTATGATTATCTTCTCTGCCCCTACGTTGGGACAATAAGTGAAATTGGATAGAATGATACACATTATGCAGATAGAACCACTAAAAATAAATAATCTTCAGCTTCAATGGGGCCTTTTGTGATTTCTCTTATTTCCCCTTAAATATTATTCCAAATCTTAGCAAATTTTATCAATTCCCTTTTCCCCTCACTTCTAGTAGGTGATCTTTATCAAATTCCAACCAATCGTCATATCTACAATTTACCTAGATTCATTCTAATCCTCACCAACTTTTCTCTAATTTCAGAGGATGAGATATCCTTCTTCCTTAACTGCATTCTCTCTTGTCTCATGCAGAATGCTGCCCCTTCAATCAGCTACCTCTCTCCTATATTACTAACCTCTCCATCACAACTTGCTCCTTAGCCCAGAGGAGGACAGCAAAATTTTTCTGTAAAGGACCAGATCGTAAAAATTTTAGGCTTTGCAGGTCATATAGTCTCTGTCACAACTACTCAATTCTGCATGAAAGCAGCCATAGACAATACAAAATGAATAAGCCTGGTTGTGTTGCAATAAAACTTTATGTATGGAAAATGAAATTTGAATTTCATATTTCATGTGCAATAAAATATTCTTCTTTGGATTCTTTACAACCATTTAAAAATGTAAAAGCCATTCTCAGCTCATGAGTGATACAAAAACAGGCAGTGGGTCATATTTTGCCAACCCCTGTCTTAGCCTATGACAGTGGTCCTCAGAGAACGGGCCCAACAGCATCAGCATCACATGGGAACTTGTTAAAAGTACAAATATTCCTGTCCCACCTAGACCTACTAACTCAGAAACTCTGGAGGTATAACCAGCAATGTGAAGTCTAACAAGCCCTCCAGGTGATTCTGATACCCACTCAAGTGTGAGAACTACTGACTGACCTACAGACAAGCTCTCTTCATTTATATAAACAAGTTTCTCCTTTCAAAAAAAAAGAAGTTCCCTGACTTCACACCTCAAACTCTTTTCTCTTCTTTTCTTCCAAATTCCAAAGTGGTCAGTCAATCCTTGTTGCCTCCATTTGATACCGGCTCAACACAAGGTTGACATGAGGGAAGCCATACTGTAGAAAAGAAACCCTATTGTAACTTTGAACAACCTCTGACTAACTAACCCAGCCAGATATCTAACTGGTCTGTAGATTTTACGACCCCTGCTTGTATATTTTACAACTCCCAGCTGCAATAAGATTATAACTTTGTTCTTTTGAGTTCATTAGGAATGTGATGACCCCCGAACAGAGAGTCTATGCCATCATCAATGAAAACTGAAAGATCTGGTGTGGCGACTCTCAGTCTGTAACACCAGAGGGTCAACATTCCTAACCCCTATAACCCTGTATATAACTGCTGTAAGATTTTGTGCCCTCTTCAGATAGTTCTTTCAGACATTCGTCGGCCATCCTCCCTCTTGCTAGCAAGTTGTAATAACAAGTCCTTTCTCTCCTACCTCCTTGCCTCTTGACTATTGGCATGTCTTATGGCAGGCAGACAACCCCCTCTTGGGAGGTAACACATTTTCTCACCACATGTTTATAAAATGAAAGTAAGAAATACCACCAAGTAGTAGTAAGAACTATAGAAGATGATTGTTAGGGGGGATTCCACATTTCCATGGTGGGGTAAGGTGGGGAGGATTTCAACTCCCCATCCCAGGAGGGAGAAGTATGGAAGGAACATTGCCTGTGTCCTCACACTTCCCTCCCTCACTCCTCCACGTGGAAGAAGAGCGTACACTGGTAGATGGGTCTGGAAGAGGGAATGGAAATGGCTCTGCTCACATGGCCAGCTGGAGCCTATAGAGCTCCTTTCCACAAAGTTGAAAGAGGCACCTGCTAAGGGGATCGCAACCCTGGGAAGCAAAGCTTGGTGATTGGAAGGTGCCCTGTGAGAATTAGGATAAGACACACCTTCTCCAAGTGGACGGAGCCCAGGGCAGGGTCCACAGGGACACACGCTGAACCCTGTTTCTGCAGCTCCTGATGGATTCACTCCTTTTTGGTCTCTAAGTTATCAAGGTCTATTAATTCCCTGAAGTCTCTATAAACGTCCCCTCAACCTCAGTGAAATCAGACAATCTCTTTGATAGAAACCTTTAAACAGTCACACATGATCTAACACCAGCAGGGCCTTGAACTTGCCTGAGGCTGCCAGGACAGCCTTCCCCAACCTTCCTATCTACTGACCGACATAACGAGGGGAAAAGTGTTGTGGGGTGTGTTATTCTAACATATGGGTGCTTGAATTTTCATTTTTCCTGTCCACTAAGACCAGAAATGCAGTATTTACTGCAGACAACAATCATACCTCCATTTTTGATTTTGGAAAAAAAATGACTGAAAAAATAAGATGGTTCAAAGAATATGCCAAGTTTGAGCTACATTTAAAGTGCTAGTGGAATGTCAGAGGAAGTAGGAGGATCAGGGAAGTCCTTACAGATCTGTGAGGAATAGGTAGCATTTTTATAGGTGGATAAGGAGGGAAAGGAATTCCAAGTGAGGGAACAGCATGAGAAAAGTCTGGAATGACCGGGCATAGAAAAATTGCCTGAAAGTCAGGCAAATTCTTGATCCTTGTATGCAGTGCTAAGCCCTTTCAGGGCTAAGGCTATTTAACTCATTCCTTTATCTTAATTGCTCTAATAGAGTGCTTTGCACATAGCAGCAGATTATTAAATATTTGTTACATGAAAAAGCAAACTTGTGAAATTGCATTAGGCATGCTTAGCTGAGTCAGATGGCCTAACAAAGTGTGAGGAGTCCCTAACGTTGGAGCAGGCAGAGAGTCAAGCTAGGAAATTTACATTGGAGTTATTGTTTCTTGCTTGATGAGCTCATCAAATGAGTCAGAAACCATTTTCCCAATGTTCCTGTACAGTCAGATGGCAAATGCAAATCTTATTTGCTTCAAAACTTCTTAAAGGAAAGAACAGTTATTATAAAAATAAAACATGTTCATTTTAGAAAATTTGGAACATGCCCCAATATATAATAGACAATTTAAATCCCTGTAATCTCACCAACTAATGACGTAATATTATAGCGAGAACATTTTCTCACGTCATTAAAGATTTTTTGAAAGTGTAGTTTTAATTGATGTAATTTTCTGTTAATGCATACATCAAACTATTTTCAATTTAACCATTCCTTTATTATTGAACATATGGTTTCCAAATATTCACTACACTCGTAAATTTCTTTAAATACATCTCTAATGATATCCACACTCAAGAATCCTAAAAATAGTTCAACAAATCCTATTAAAGACAAAAATGTCCAGAAAAGATAGAATACCATGTTCATGTGAAATAGCCTACCAGTAGAAATCTATAGGTTCTTCTAAAAATAACATATATATATCATACGTTTTCAGTCAAAATTCCAGCACAGTTTCAAGAGGAATGTGAGAAATTGATTCTAAAAAGTACAAAGAATAGCTAAGACACAAGTAGCTAAGGCAATTTTGAAAAAAAAAAAAGAGCTTAGATGGAAGGCTTTTCTTACCAGATATTAAGACATACCACAAAGCCAGAACAATGAAAATCATTTAGTACTGGCACAGGAGTAGACAAATAGATCAATGGAACAAAATAAGATTCCGGAAATACCCATGTGTATGTGGAAACTTCATACATGATAGAGGTGGTATCGCTCATCAATGAAGAAAAGATAGATTATTTGGGAAATGCTGCTGGGAGAGTTGGCTCACTACGTGGAGAAAAAAAGCAACTGGATTCCTACCTAATCCCATGTACAAATGTTAACTGTAATAGATTAGATACTTTAATCTTAAATGGAACCCAATAAAGATAAAGGAAGTGTAGAAGAATATCTTTGTAACCTTGAAATGGAGAGGAGTTAGTAAAGAGAGCCTGAAAAACCGCAAACCATCAGGGGGGAAATTTGTGAATTTCAGTACATAAAATAGGATTTCTTTTCAAAGAAGGACATCATAGGCAAAGTTAGCAGACAAGAGGCAGCCTGGAAGAATATATCTGCCACCTCTAAAACTCTAGGAGTCAGCATGTGGAATACACAGAGAACTTCTGTACATCAACACACAAGAGACAGGAAATCCAATAGAAAACAGGACAAAGGATTAGAATAGGCAAATCCCAGAAGGAGGAATCTGAATGTCTAACAAATCTATGAAAAGATGCTCAAACTCTCTAGCAATCAAAAAATGCAAGTTAAGGGGCCGGCCCGGTGGTGTAGGGGTTAAGTTTGCACACTCTGCTTCAGTGGCCCAGGGTTCGCAGGTTCAGATCCTGGGCGAGGACCCACACACCACTCATGAAGCCATGCTGTGGTGGCATCCCATATACAAAATAGAGGAAGATTGGCACAGATGTTAGCTCGGGAACAATCTTCCTCACCAAAAAAGCAAGTTAAAAATAACAATGATGTGCCACTTTATAAAAATTTAGAAGTCCATTAATATCAAGAATTGGTAAGAATGTGGAGGAGGGGTACTCTCAAATGCTATTGGTCTGCAACCGTAAATGGATGCTGCCAATTACTAAGAGTTATACAACTAAATATGTCCCAGCAATCACACTCCTGGGAACACATTCCACAGAAACTTGCATGCAGGTTTATGGGAGTCTGTATGAGAATGTGCATCTCAGCATTGTTGGCAGTAGCAGGGAGTTGGAAGGTACCTGGGGATTGGTAGTCAGGGATATAACTCTATCAGTGTGATGCATGCATTCAGTGGAAAACGAGGCAACAGTCAGAATTAATGAACCAGACATTCAGCTATACAGTTAGCTATTAAGACACAGTGTCAAGTGGAAAGAATGTGAGAAACAAAAAAAATTGATAGTACTGTACCAATGTAAGTTTAAAACACTCTAAATAATACATAATTCTCAAGCATACTGGCGGATGCCTGTGAAGAAGATAAAAGAAATGAGAATAGAGATCAGGAATAAAGAGGAAAAAAAGAGGGGCTTGTACAGACCTAGGATGACATTCAGTTGCTTAGAGAAAAACTGAACCAAACAAGACAAACTTGGAACTATTAAAGTGATCAAACAAGGAGGCCATTACACTGAGGCAGGTGTACGGCCTCGGTAGCCTGTGTCAGCAAACAGAAACTTAAGCCGGAATAAATCCTGAAAATGCCTCAAGGTTAAGAAGAACCAATCACAAAGAGCCAAGTAGCCTTTCCCAAATAATGCAGCCACTTAAGCTGGAGCCAATCAAGTAATTTCCTCACTGCTACCTTTTCTTCTCTGTAAAAACCTTGCCCCTAGCTCCTATCAGTGGAGTGCTTCTAACCACTTCTAGTTTGGCACTGTCTGATTCAAATCAATGTTTGCTCAAATAAACTTAAATTTTTTTAATATGCCTCAGTTTCTCTTTTAACATAACTATCCTTGATTTCTTTCTTTCTCACACACCCCCACATCCAATCCATTAGTAAATCCCTTACCTTCCAAATATATGCAGAATTTAATCATTTCTCATTCTTTCCATCAATACCACCCTGAGCTTAGTCACCATCAACCTTGCCTAATTTTTGCAATAACAGCCTCCTAACAAGTCTCTTTGCTTTCATGTCTGTCTGCCTCTGGTCCATTTTCAACACGGCAACCAGAATGATCCTACCTAACAGAAGTCTGGTCACATCAATTTCTGCTTAAGATCCTCTGGTTTCCTACCTCACTCAGAGTAAAAGCAAAGGCCTAATGATACACGAGGCTACCTGAACTGGACTCCCATGCCTCTCTGGCCTCATCTCATCCCTCCCTTTGGCCACCCTCTCCTGCCATGCTGGCCTCCTGCTATCCTAGAATGTCCCAAGCACACCCTTTATTCAGGGCCTTGGCAAGTGCTTTTCCTTCTTCCTGAAATTATCTTCTCCTGGAGTTCCAGACAGCTTGTTCCCTCACCTCTTTCAGATCTTTTTCCAAAAGTCTTAGTGAGACCTTCTCTGACTACACTATTTAAAATTGCAACCCTCAAATCAAAAGATCTGAACAAACTGAGCAAAAGATATGAACAGACACCTCACCAAAGAAGATAAACAGATGGTACATAAGTACACGAAAAGATGCTCAACATCTTATGTCATTAGGGAAATGCAAATTAAAACAACAATGAGATACCACTACACACCTATTAGAATGGCTAAAATAAAAAATACCTGACAACTCCAAATGCTGGTTAGGATGTGGAGCAACAGGAACTCTCCTTCATTGCTTGCAGGAATACAAAATGGTGCAGCCTCTTTGGAAGACAGTTTGGCAATTTCTCATGAACCTAAACTTAGACTTACAATATCAGCAACTGCATTTCTAAGTATTTACCCAAGTGAGCTGAAAACTTATGTCCACACAAAAACCTGCACATGGATATCTATAGCAGCTTTATTCATAATTGCCCCAAATTGGAAGCAACCAAGACATTCTTCAATAGATGAATGGATAACAAAAAACTAGGGTACATCCATACAGTGGAATGATAAAATGATAAAATGATAAAAATAAGTGAGCTATGAAGCAACAGAAAGACACAGAGGAAACTTAAATGCATACTTCTAAGTGAAAAAAGCTAGTCTGAAAAGGCTCCCTACTATATAATTCCAACTACATGACATTCTAGAAGGGCAAAATTATAAAGATAGTTAAATGATCCATAGTTGCCAGGGATTAAAAGATAGGGAGAGATGAATAGGTGGAGAACAGGGGCTTTTTAAGGCAATAAAACTGTACAATACTGTAACGGTGAATACACGACATTACACTTTTGGCAGAACCAATAAAATGGTACAACACAAAGAGTGAACCCTAATGTAAACTGACTTCAGTTAATAATAATGTATCAATATTGGTTCATCAATTGTAACAAATGTATCACACCAATGCAAGATGGTAATAATAGGGGAAACTGTTGGGAGAGAGGGCATATATGAGAACTCTGTACTTTCTGCTCAGTTTTTCTGTAAACCTAAAACTTCTCTAAAAAACAAAATTGCAACCGTCCCCACAGGTACTCCCTCTGCCTCTTTCCTGCTTTATGTTTCTCTGCAGAACTTATCACCAACATATATTTTTTTCCTGATTTATTTTGCTACTATCTATCTGAAACACCACCTACCTCACCCATGTGCTCACACACCAAGGTAAGTTCCACCAGGCCAGGAAAAGTTTTTTAATGTTTTATCTTGACATAATTTAAATTTACAGAAAAGTTGCAAGAATAGCTCAAGAAATTCCAATTATATTAATCACCTAAAATCATCAGTTGTCTACATTTTACTCCTTTGGCTACATTTTTTTTAACTTTCTCTTTCTCTCTCTCTCTTGCTTTCATGTGTGCTGATACAAATCATCTTATATATATACAAAGAATATTTAAAGAATGCATGATATATATTTATATATATGTATATAGAGACTACATGATAAATATTTAGATATATATCATGTGTTCTTTACATACATTCTATATATAGAGTATATCTAATTGTAATATGTATAATTACCCAAATCTCAAAATTAAACATTTGTACAACATGATTATCTAACTCACAGTCCATATTCAGATAACATCAATTGTCCAAATAGTGTCTTTTATAGCTTTTTTTCCCTAAACCACGACCCAATCCAAGATATGCATTGCATTTAGTAGTCGTGTATCTTTAGTCTCCTTTAATTTGGAACAGCTCCTCAGTCTTTTTTTTCTTTTTCTTTTTTGTCTTTCTTCACCTTGACTTTGCGTGTATGTGTGAGGAAGACCAGCCCCGAGCTAACATCCCCAATCCTCCTCTTTTTGCTAAGGAAGACTGGCCCGGAGCTAACATCCGTGCCCATCTTCCTCTACTTTATATGGGACGCCGCCACAGCATGGCTTGATAAGCAGTGCGTCGCTGGCGCCGGAGATCTGAACCCACGAAACCTGGGCCGCCAAAGCGAGAACTAAACCGCTGCGCCACCAGGCCAGCCCCCACCTCGACATTTTTTAGGAGCGCAGGCCAGTTATTTTGTAGATGTCCCTCAATTTGGGTTTGTCTATTTCCTCATGATCAGATTCAGATTATGCATTTAGGGCAGGAGTACTGCAGAAGCAGTGTGTCCTCAGAGCGTCATGTCAGGAGACACAGGATGTTGGTCTGTCCCAATGTTGGTGATGTTATCTTGGATCTCTTATCTTGTCATCCATCAGGTTTCTCCAAAAGGAGAATTTTGTATGTTTCATTCACTGCTATATTTCCAAAGCCTAGAATAGAGTCTGGCATGTAGGCACTCAAAATGAACTTGTTGAATGAATGACTAAATGACTTCAACTCTGTGCAGTTGAGAAGACAAAGATGAGGAAGAAGAAGAAGAAAGAAGAGGAGGAGGAGAAGGAGGAGTGGGGAAAAATCAGTAATCTTATGGAGTAAATTCTCAGATGCACATTTAAGGTTCATAAATACTATTCAAATGATTTCCATGACGTTTGTATTAATTAATAATGCCATCAATATTATGAGATTTCCAGACTCATTATATGCTTGCTGGTGTGCCAAATATATTTGCTAATATATTTCTCAATGATACAGACTTGCCCCCAATAACAACTCACTCTAAGAGGATCCCCATTCTTAAAAGTTTTTTCAACTATTTCAAGAGAAAATCTCCTACATAATATGTTAGAGAAGACTCAGAGGACTATTTCATAGATTATCAACTTGTATTAGAGTGGCAATCCATTTCTTATATAAATATAATTTACTATTTACCTCAAGACATCCCTAATTTGGTTAATAGTCTCTTGCAATTATAAAACAAGCAGTGTAAAAAGAAAATTGGCCATATATTCAAGTAATGTGCTAAGAGAATAGAAGGATATGAAAACATTATCCTAAAAAACTGAATTTCATCAAGTAAATAAGTAAAAGTCCATTTTGGTTGGTTCAGTGTCCATCAACACTTACAAAAAGTGAAAAGAAAAATTGTGTGAACCATTTTGTTTTAAATCATATTTTAAAAGCAATGTTGAAAGTGAAAATTTTGTTTGATTTTTAACTAACATAATTAATGGTTGGATTTTAACCTGTGTAAAGAAGGATTTTTTTTCTCTTCCAATTTTTAAAAAATTTTACTAAGAAATGTTATCATCTCTGCTGTTAACAACTTTTTCCCAGCTTCCCACAACAACAAAAAATTTTTAAAGACCTTATAAACAAGTCTGTGAAGTGGCAGGTACTCGAAAGCCAATCTTCCTAAAAAAAAAGTTTCCAGGCTAATTGCTTTGGTGTGGCAGGGACAGAGCACTTGTATGCAGTTATTTCCCTCATCCTTCTGGGAGTGTATTATATAAACAGATAAAGATATATTCACCAGAAAATATTTGACTGAATGGTAGGTATGTTTTTCTCTTATTTGTAGATTCTTTCATATGGAAAATGCTATTCTTTTTGTCTGACATAAATTCGAATGCTATAAAAATCAAGTCTATTGGATAATTGTGTAAAATTTGGATCTAGGTTCCTATTTTCTGACTGTTCCTTTCTGCCTCTTAAAATAAATTAATACTTGACAGCAAAATTATTTGGCCCCAATATAATTGGAAAAAGAGTAAGCTTACAAGTGACACACATACAAAAAAAATTAAAATTCCAAAAATTCATCTGTGGACATGATTAAAAGAGGAATTCCACTCATATTTACATGTCATCTAGAGAAAAAAGTCATTGGTATGTAATAGTTTACACTCAGTGGTGACATCTCACCTAAATGAATAATCTTACTCCCACCAAGTACTCTTCGATATACACCAGTTGAATCTCTTCTGTAGCATTGAGGTCCTTTCTAATATTTTTGGCATCATTCCTTTTTCTGTAATTGGTCATTCTTTCAACTTAAATATTTCAGGAAAGTTACTTATGCTGAACGATCAAATGAAAATGAGACACATTCAAGTCCTTCGCCTACTCAGATAGAACCGGAGTGATCAATGGTTCCCTCCTCCAGGGGTTTTTCACTTTCCAGAGCAGCGTCACAGTTTTCCACTAGAAGGCATGGACAGTCAGGACACACTAACATCCGAGGGTCTTCCTTTCTACATTTTCCTGAGCAGCAACAAAAAATCAATTACTGCCATCCCGGTTAGACGCAACAAGCACCATTTGAACAATTTCAGCCTGCCATTTTTATATACAAGCAGCCCACAGGGAGCAGCACATAATAACATCATCCTCCTCTCACCTCCCACTCCCTTCTAAGGGATGAAACACCAAAGAAAGTGAACAAGTGGATAAGCCAATTTAAGAAATTGTGGGTGAAGTTTGAAACCTGTTTGAGGATGCAAAAGCTTCCAAACTGTTAGACCCCCCAAACCATGGAAAACCTTGGTTCACACCTGAAATGTCACAGCACGTAGAATCTGTACGAGCTGGTTTCCACTTGTCCATATTGTTAACTGATACTGTTAGTTCTTTTTATATGTAAGTCTTCCCGTTTTCTCAGTCTTTAAGAAAGGGGAACCCTTACTTTGCGAAGTAATTCCGTTTCAGGAAGATTTGTTTGTAAATTGTATTTTTGTAGGTAAATCACAATTGAAATAAACCTTTGGACCTAACAAGCTAAAGGATTCTTGAAAGAAATTTAATCAGTATGAAGTATTTAAGTAGGTCTACTTGGTGCTCTGTACTCTGCCATCTGAAAATATCTTTATATTTGTTTACTTGTTTATTATCTCTTCCCCACACCAGAACGAAAGCTCAGTAACTTCAAGGACTCTTTTTAGCTTTTCCTCTGCTTTATCTACTGCACCTTGAACATATTAGGAGCTCAATAAATATGTGCTGAATGAATAAAAATATGTCAGCCGCTAGTCAAATGTTTTTTTCCCCATAGAAAGCTGCCCGAGGGTCTCTGCCAGCCATAAAATCCCAAACAGCTTTTACCCGAATGGCTGTAGCATTGCTTTATGGGGTTTGCACAGCATTCACTAACCAACCACCCCAGAGATATTCCCAGGACTACAGTTGGCTTCTGTCATCAAGGTTATCCCTCGGGGTACTCACATTGTTCCTTTGACGCAAATCTAAGACACGCACAAGAGGTGAGTTTAGACCAGCTGATAACTCTTGGAAAACTTTACAAGTTTTTAAATTATGATGTTAAAACCAAGAACCAACAGTTACTCTGACATAGATTGGGTTACCCCCAGTCCAGAATATGAGCATCAGCAGATGCCCAGGGGAAGTGCTGAGCTAAGCTTGGGATTCTTGAAAGCAGAGACAAACGGGGATTTTCCGTAGGAACAGTCAACTGGGAAACAGAATTAGGTAGTTTTAACCCATCTATCTCACCCTCTCTCTGCCGGCATAGAGACTCATGTGCAGGAGCAGCTCTGGCAGATGGTGGTTAATGGAACAATTGGTTCTTTTGTATCTAACCTGCTCATAAGCACCAATCCTCCCTCTTGCTATCAGTGCTTCTCCTGCTCCCAACCCTACCCAGATTCCTGGGTGCTTTTTCTTTTCTCAGAGACTATCCCTGATGTTATTTTGACTTGATTTCACTCAGGTGGAAATGGTAAAAAGTGTTTTCCAAACTTGCCTGATCATAAGAATCCCTGGAATATTTATTTTTAAATGGAGCCTCCAAGGAACTTACAGAATAATCATAGCTGTGTAAATCAGCATCCTAAACCTCCTGGAAAGCATGCAAAGCAACAAGGAAAACAACAATAAAACACAAAAATAAATACATAATTTGTATACACCAATGTTCATAGCAACATTATCCACAATAGCCAAAAAGTGAAAGGAACCCAAATGTCCGTTGAAGGATGAATGGATAAACATAATGTGGTATATACACACAATGGAATATTATTCAGCCTTAAAAAGGAATGAAATTCTGACACATGCTACAACATAGACAAACCTTGAAGACATTATGCTAAGTGAAATGAGCCAGACGCAAAAGGACAAATATTGTATAATTCCACTTATATGAGGTACCTAGAGTTGTCAAATTCATAAAGATAGAAAGTAGAATAGTGGTTACCAGGGGCTGGGGTGAGGGGAGGATGAGGAGTTAGTGTTTAATGGGTACAGAGTTTCAGCATGGGATGAAGAAAATTTCTGGAGATCAAAAGGGGTGACGGTTGCACAACAATGTGAATATACATAATGTCACTGAAATGTACATTTAAAAATGGTTAAAATGGGAAATTTTACATTATATATATTTTACCACAGTAAAAAAAAAACCAAATACATAAAAACATTCCATTTTCAGTGAGACTAGGAAACAGATATAATCTGCAGACTCAGAAACACATATCAGGACAGCTACAAGAAGCCTGGAATGGGCAAAAGCCATGTGAGACGAAGTGAAGAGGAGAAATTTGGGGTGGTGAGTGACCCTTATACTAGAGCTCAGAAAATACCAGGGGAAAAAAATCTACTTTATGAAGCTGAGGGACTCACTCTGACGCTCAAAGGCAATATCATTTATTTGCAAAAAGGATTGTGGAAACAGATGAGCAAGGCTCTTAGCAGAAACCCTCCTGGACATGGCGTAGTCCAGAGAAGTAGGTGTGGTGGGACTACCTAAAGAATCACACAGATAAACCTCAAAGTCTACCCTGACCTGCCTCTCTTGCTGGGCAATAATCTGCATAAAGATGGTTTATGAAAATCTAACACATTCATCATTAGGCAATAAAAAAAGGATCTGGCACAGCATTTATAGAAATATACTTTTTTTAAGTGTAAAAACAATTACAAATTTACCAATGGACAAATCATACTGACCAGAGAAAAATAGCTATCAAGAAACATGAAATTCTAAACAAAATTTTTTGCTATGAATTTAAGAAATATTGATGAAGTAATTGCCTCTCTGGAAGATATCCACAAAGCAGAAATACAAGAACTCTGGGAAGAGATGATGAGACAATAAGAGAAGATAAAATGTGAACTGAAAGGAGTACAAGAAAAGAGTAAACCCAACTGAGATGAGAATGAAATAGAAGGCACACAGGGAGAGTAGACACAGAAGGAAAATACAGTAAAGGCCATGGAGTATAAAAATAACAAAAGTGAAATAAAGATTTTATGGGAGAGAGCATTATATAGAAAACAAGTAAAGTGCCAACATATACATAATTGCAATCCTTGGAGAAGAAAACCAAAATATAACAACAAATAGTTAAAGATATCCAAGAAAACTCTCCTGAAATAAATGGGGTTGTGAATGTACATATTGGAAGGACATGCTAAGTACCGGAGAAAATTCTTCCAAAAAGGCATATCCTGGGAAAGTTATTGGACTGAGAAGAAAAAGAATCCTTTGGACAGTCAGGCAAAAGATTAGATCATTTATAACGGGGTAAAAAGTTCCCCTTGATTGGATCCAGATCTTACTTCTTAGGATTGTGGCTGGATTTGACCAATCGTTGATTAATTACTTAATTCAATAAACATTTAGAAACCATTCAATAAATGAAGTACTATCATCTGATAACCTATAATTTTCCTGAGGACTGAAACCACATTTTGTTTAATTTATATGCCCTTGAGAAGCTCAGAAGCTCACAGACTAATGGGAAAGACGAACAGGTTACCAAATTATCACAATACAATTTGATAAGAGTTAAAAATCAAGACAGGAACAATAGGAAAGGTGTGTTCAGGAATGGCAGGAATTTCAGGGAGAGGTGGAAGATGGCCTACCTTAGGGCCAGATTCTTATGAAATTGGACCTTAAATTGTAGATGACAGAAAGTCAATGGAGGGTTTTAACTTTGGGAGTAATAAGGAGAAAGTGTGTGTTTGTGTGTTGCGTGTTCATATGTGGGGGCATATGATTCTTATCGGACCTTAGATGCACAGGGATGAGTTAATCATACCTGACAGGTCACGGCACATCATAATTGTTTTGTCCAGATAAACCTCTCCTCTTATTTATTCTCAATTTATCCTCTTATTCTCTCTCATTCCCCTTAACTCATACTATATGCAATCATGTTATGTTTAATGATATTTTTTGTTTGTATATGTTCTTACAAAATGTGCATGTACTTTTAATTTATGTAAATGGTAGTGTGTCACGTAATGTGTCATTCTCTTTTACTTTTTCCTTTTAACTAAACATTATGGTTTCAAAATGCATCCATATGGCTGTGTGTATATCTAATCTGTTTATTGTAATTGGTATATAGCACTTAAGGGTGTGCATCCATCACAGTTTACTCTCCACTCTCCCAGTAATGAACACCCAATTGATACAACTCCTCACTACCCTAGGGAAAGAAAAGCTTCAATGAATATCCTCTTATGTGTCCCATTATACATCTGTATGAGGATTCCTTTGAAATATGTACTCAGGAGCAGAGTTGCAGGTCACGGGGTACGCACATACTTAATTTGACTAAATAGTTCCAGGTTGCCCTCTCAAGCAGCTGCAGCAGGCTACATTATCACCGGTACTGGTCAGTTCCCTCACCGCGCTTGCAGGTTCTAGTATTTGCCAGTCCTATTGGTATAACTGATATTTCGTTGCTGTCTTGATCTGCATTTCTGTGATCACCAGTGACGAGCTTCTCTTCATATACCCACTAGTTTTTCAGATTTCTTCTTCTGTAAATTTCTTTGGCCCATTTTTTTTTTTTTATCCTTAGCCCATTTTTTCCCATTAGGGTTGCCGTCTTTTGCTGGAGTATCTTTAAATATTCTATATATTAATCCTTAGGTAGGTTTAGACATTACAAATACCTTTTCCTGTTCTTTTATCTGTTAACATTATTTACAGAAATACTCAGTTTTGATATAATCACATTTGTCAACTTTTTCCTTACAGATGAGGCTTTGCCTTATTTTGTTTAGGAAGTCCTCTCTGACCCCAAACCACACTGATATTCGCCTACATGTTCTTCTATTAACTATGTCATTTTACCTTTTACATTTAGATTTCTAACCCATCCAGAGTCCATTCTTCTATATGGTGTTAGATGGGAATCCAGTTTTAATTTTATCCAGATAGTGAGCCAATTTCCCCCAAATTATCTTTTTAACAACACATCCTTTCTCTCCACTGATTTGGGGGCAAATTTGGTTTTTTGGAATTTAACCAGCAGTTTTGCAGAGGAGAAAGATTGGAGGTGGAGATACCAGGTAAGAGGTATTGCTATAGTCCAGACAGAAATATGAACTTGACCAAAGACAGCAGCTGTGGGGAAGGGAGGACAGAGAGGAGTATCAGGTTTGAGAGAGATTTCTGGGGTTGGAAATGAGTGAAGGAGAGAAAGGAATCAGAAACAACTTCAGTTTTGAACCCGGCACATTCTGCGGCTAGAGATGCCACTATTGTGATAAGAACAGGAGTGTAAACAGGTTTGAAGGGCAAAAATGAACACAGCTGCAGAGGTGTTGAGGTTGAGGTGCCTGTAGATACACTTTGGCCCTCACATTATTTAAAAATGTGTGTGTAATTAAATAACATCACTTAATAACTGGAAGATTTCATTTTAAAAATCTACATTCAGCTTGTTTTAAAAGATCAGAACCACTGTAATACCAAAACTGCATTTCTGCCTGGCTTCAATTGAGTGGAGCCGGTCAGCAGCTCCCACCACTTAATGCAGCAGGAGCTCCCCAGATCACCACAGCCTGCACTAGACCCTCAGTTCATGTAGACATCTGGGTTGGGATCCTGGTATGTGCAGAGTGAAGAGGTGGTAAAAAAGCATGGATGTTTGCCATCAGACTTGATTTGAAACCTGGGTCAGCTACTTACCTACCTGTTCTAAACCTGTGTTTCCGTATTGCAAAACGGGCAGAGTACCTGTCTTATAAGGGTTTCTTAAGAGTTTAAAGAAAGAATGCATGTAAAGCTCAATAGTAATTGTTAGCAAATGATAACTAGAAAAAATACCCAATTAAAAATTGGAAATACAATTCCAGAGCTGAAGAGAGAATCAGAGCCATGAGCCATGGATTGGAAAGGCAGTGGTGTATAGTTCTGTCCTAGAATTCACAATTTTCTTCATGATTGGAATGTCAGAACTTCCTTTCTTCCACATCCCCATCTCCACTTCTCTAAATCTCTAAAAGTTGACACATAGAAAGAGCTCAATACGTGTTTGTAGAAGTAAGGAAGAGAGGGCAGAAGAATGAGAGAAGGAGCCAGAAAAAAAAATCAGGCATTTTCTTACATTTACAAAATGGAAGAAAAATTGAAGTTACCAACTTACCTAAGTTTGTTCCTGTTAACCCAGCCCCACCTCCCTGCCAATAAAAGCATTAACTCAGGCATATAGTTGCATTCTGTACTCACACTTCCCAAGAAAAGATTGCAAAAATACACACACTTAGTCATGTTGGCTGCAAATATATCTCTAAGTCTCCCTGAGTAGAATACTATTTTGACAGTATTTAATAGAAGTATTTGTAATATATAGTCAATAATACCAATGAAAACCAACCAAAGAATCCAAAGATTTAACAATTCTGGTTTAGTGCAGAAATCTTCAAAGAAAAGACAGTTTTGTGGAAGCTGGTTTATCTTATCCTGTATATATATATGTATGTATACATATAGTTAACTTCTGTGGAGACACAGCAACATTCAACTCTGTAAACATATTTTGCTCATGCTTGTGCTAAACACATTTTCCAATAGCCACAGTTACCTTAAATTTATTTCTTTGGAACACCTTGGTATTTGCTCTTTTTATAGTATGTCAAAATTGAAGTTTTAAGTCTCCCTAATGTCCTAATACCTGAGTGCCAAATGACACTTGGTTTGTCCTGTTAGTGTGTTCCTGATCTCACCTGCTCTTTGTTGCTAAGGAGAATAACCATAGTAAGTTTGAGAACACATTAACTCTCGTTAAAAAAAAGCTAGGCCGAGTTAAATTACCAAAAGTTTGGATTAATATGATATTTTAAAATGTCAGAAATTTTAGAAGCTAGAGCATAAATTGTCTGATAACAACAAGTAGGTCATCTTCTACTATAAATAAACATCATTGCCAGCTAATTCCAAAGGTTCACCTATGTACCACAAAAACTGTAGGATAGGCTCTGGGATGCAACTATTTGGCTGAAAAACCCAGATTATTCTTGGAAAGAAACCAGCACCAGGAAAGAAAGTAAAGGGTGGTTGATAGGGTAATCAGAGCTATGAAGAATATCCTATTATCAAATGAAGGAACAGGTTAGAAGTCACCTGTCATTTAGTACATATTTATTTATTTATTTTATTTTTTTGTGAGGAAGACCAGCCCTGAGCTAACATCTGTTGTCAATCCTCCTCTTTTTTGCTGGGGAAGTCTGGCCCTGGGCTAACATCGTGCCCATCTTCCTCTACTTTATACGGGACGCCACCACGGCATGGTTGACAAGCAGTGCATCCGCAGGCACCCGGGATCCGAACCCACTGAACCCTGGGCTGCCAAAGAGCGAACTAAACAGCCACGGCACCGGGCTGGACCCCATTTAGTGCATATTTAAAGTCTAATTGTTTTACACTATCTCAACTGAAAGGTCATTATGGTTCTTATTCCCAAGAAGCTAGATTCAAACACACATAGAACTGGGAGGCAACTGTTGAGGTCATCCAGTCTAGTTCACTCATTTTCCAATAAGGAGACTGAAGATCAGAAATGTGACTTGCTCATGGTGACCAGATCACGTGCTCCTTGTGAATCCCCTGGTCTCAGCAGCAACTGCACCAGGCATCAGTTATTCAGTAAGTGGGTGCTAAAATTTATATTTATGAACAAAGAATGGAAGGGTCATTCTCCTTGTGTTTACATTCTAGATGTGCTTTTGGAAGGAAGTTTGCCAAAAGAAAGATTTCTAAAAGAGGGCAAAGCAAGAATATAATGTAGAATGTCCACTGAGAAAAACCTTTTCAAAAACTATTGTGGAAATTTAAAAAAATTCATGAAAAGAGAATATAATGAAACTTCACGTATCCATCACTCACCTTAAACAATTATCAGCATTCTGCCATTCCTATTACATATGGATTTCCCTAATTTCTTTTTCTTTTTGCTTTGTTTTGTTTGGCTGGAATATTTTTAAAGCAAAACTAAGACATTATATCATTTTACCTATATTTCTATATGTACCTCTAAGAGATGAGAATTTTTAAACATAACCACAATAACATTATCATACTCCATAAAATTAACAATAAATCCTTAAATAGGCTAATATCAAGTCGAGGAGAAACTTAGCTGTATGAGAGTATTCACTAATGGATCAAGTTCTCAAGTGATAGTAATTCAATAAGGCCAAGAATCTGAAAGAAGAGGAGAATTTCAAAACTAAAGGTTACAGTCTCATTTTTTCTTGTATTGCTCTGCAAATACAAATCTGGATACTCAGATTCCAGAAGAGGATAAAAATAGGCTATGAATCAAAACCGTTAATTATATCCTGTTATTTTTAGTAATGTTTCTTCCTGATATTTTAATTCAACATCAGTTTAATATATTTAATCATACTTCTTTTCAGGGAGAAAAGGTTTTAGGTCAATTGTGGAAATTTTTGACCAAAAGATAAATTTAAAGCTAAAGTAGGTGGTTGTCAGAGCCTGTGTCAAGACCCGCGATGACGTGCATACAGTCACTTGGAAAGTCTCGTGTTAACAGTCTGTCCTGTGACTCAACTATCCGCCACATGGAGAATTACAAAACACCCTCAAAAAACTCACACCCAGAAATGTAAAAATCACAAAAAATAAGTAAATGGAAATTGGGTGACAGGTCACATTATCCTCCATACTAAAAGCAGACACTAATAACAGGAATTTTGAGACAGCTTGTAAAACATTTGGCTCTGAGTAAACTTAGGGTCAAAGTAAAGCATCAGTGTTTTCTTTCTTTCAGAACGTTTAGAAAGCCCCTTCCATAAACGACAGGTGTTCAACGACGTTTGTTGACTGGATTTAATGTTGGACCCAAACTTTTCCAACATGGAAACTATTAAATTCCTGATTATGTAAAGTGCAATGGGCATGTATTATTTCACATCCCGGAACTGAGTAGGAGAAAAGTCTTTTCTCATAGATGCCTTTGCTCGCACTCCACATTTTCTGCTGTCCCAAATTTATACATTCATATCCAGGGTTCATGCTGAATTTGTGTCTGTGTGGGTGGAGACCTTCAGCATCCCTACTTCACCCCCATTCTCAACTTTCAGGGGATCCAGAGGTCTGTCCACAGGGTGAGTGATAACAGGGGCATTTTCTAGAAATTGATAGAAAGGCACTTAGCAATACTTTATTTTTACACATCAGTGAGGTGCAGATTCTTCTGGATAGAAAGCCTGTTTGGCAAGGATGTCATACCTCTCCAGACAATTCTATCTCATCTTTTCCTGGCCTGGACTCACTAGACCTAAGTGGAGTGTATGTTATCATGTATGCTTCTAACCACATACCAGCTTGTATATAAACACACACAGTCAGCCCACATAGTTTTCTACCAGCACTCCTTCACTCCCAACAACAGTAACATGAATAAAACACTATAGCTTGACCCTCTCTATGAAGCCTTAGGCCATATTTTGCAGGAGGGATGATACAAGCAAATAAATTCATATCACTCAGAGCCAAAAACAAACCAACAAACGGAAAAACTGATGTGACATCACTAAGTTTTCCTTATTAGCTATGTTCCTCTCCCAACCATCTTTGTGAATAGGGACATTGCTTTCAGCGTGTTTTGTTTTGTTTTCCCTGGAACAGTGCATCAGAATCACATGAAAAGTTTTAAAAACAAAAGTCCCCAGGACCAACCCAGACCTTTATCTGAAACTCCGGAGTGTGAGACCCAAGAATTTGTAATTTTAATAATTCCTCAGGTGATTTTTCTGTGGCCAGGACCAACAGCATGTGGGAATCACTGCCCAGAGTATCTAGAGCAGCACTCTATATGTAGCAGTTTTATACAAATGTTTGATGAATGAATGAATAGATAAATGAGTCAAAACTGTCGAAAGTAGCAACTCCATGAGCTCTGACTACACCCAAGGCCTAGGGGGCTATGTATCTTCTAAGTATCTTGCATCTTACATTGTGTGGCCTTGATAGATGCTGACTCAACCCTGGTCTGCGTGGCTTCACCCCATTCCACCCTGAGCAGCCAGCAACAATCCCACTTGAAAAACGGTGATAAGAAAACTTTGTTTGGGGACTGGCCCAGTGGCATAGCGGTTGAGTTCACGCGCTCCACTTCGGCGTCCCAGGGTTCGCAGGTTCGGATCCCAGGCGCAGACTGACACACTGCTCACCAAGCCATGCTGTGGTGGAGTTCCATATAAAGTAGAGGAAGACAGGCACGGATGTTAGCCCAGGGCCAATCTTTCTCAGCAAAAAGAGGAGGATTGGCAACACATGTTAGCTCAGGGCTAGTCTTCCTCACCAAAAAAAAAAAGAGAGAGAAAATTTTATTTACCCCTTGACTTGTACAGTAAGGAAACCGAGATCATAAACCCACAGAAATACCTCCTGACATTCAATATAACTGCTTATTGGCTACCTACTATAGACTACATATATGCCAGGCACAGTGGGGGATACAAAATGACTACAAGGTTTGATACTTGTCCTCGAATATTTTACATTCAAAGTTGGAAAGACAGGGGCCGCCCGGTGGCGCAGCGGTTTAGTCCGCGCTTGGCAGCCCGGGGTTGGTGAGTTCGGATCCCAGGCGCCCGCCGACGCACTGCCTGTCAGCCATGCCGTGGGGGCGTCCCATATAAAGTGGGGGAAGATGGGCACGGATGTTAGCCCAGGGCCAGTCTTCCTCAGCAAAAAGGGGAGAATTGGCAACAGATGTTAGCTCAGGGCTGGTCTTCCCCACAAAAAAAAAAAAAAAAGTTGGAAAGACAAAAGGATGTGTCACATCCTGTGCTGGGAACTTTTTGACATCATTTTATTCATTCCTCAGAGCAATTCCGTAAGGGGGAAAACTATTATTACCTCTATTTTATAGGTGAAGAAATTGAGGCTCAGAGAGGTTAAATACCAGCTCAAGGTTATATTGGCAGAGTTTGTATTTGAACTTCTCTTCTTTCTTACTACAGAATCCAAACCATTGCTGCTAAACTACTGTATATGGTGGAATGGAGATTACTATCCATTCAGCATACTCCAGAAGTATGTAGTAAGCATTTGCTATGTACTAGGCTCTGGCATAGATGCAGATCACACATGGTCTCTGTCTTCAAACAGCTTCTGGTTTAATTGGGAAGGCAGACATCTAATAGCAAGTGCAATGCATATTATAAGGGAGGATTGGAGGATGTTACACAGGAGCCTGTAACCAGGAACTTAACTTGGTCTAAGTGTTCAGCAAGTAACTGAATCCTTCTAAACCCAGCAATTCCACTTCCCAGCTGCATGATTTGGGGGAAGTTACAGTTTCTTATCTGCAAAATAAGACCAATAATACCAATTATAAGTTTTGTGAAGGCTAAAAGATGCAAGGTATATAAAGCACAGAACCTGAGAACAGTAAGCACTCAATAATCAATTAGCAATTATTTAAAATAGTCATTCATATTTAAGAATATGCAAAAGCAGGATTAAAAGCAGAGAGAAAAGAGAAGTAAAGGGAGAGGAAAAAAGCGTGGGCAAAGGCCCTGAGGCAGGAGGGGCAAAGCACCACAAAACTTGGTTTAAGATCCAGTCCCACCTGGCTGGAAAATAGAGTCCTGCCAGAGGGAGCTGGAAAGGTGGATGGGGACCAGATCAAGTCTTCACGTAAGATTTTTGTCTTTATTCAAAGGTGACTGAAGGAATTTAAGACTTGTTGGGGTTCAAATTTTAAAAGATTACACCAAGGAAGGGTGAAGACAACTTCTGTTTTCACTTCTTATTGCTTTTATATATATATTTCTAAGTAGCTTACACAGCTTTTGTAATTTAAAAAATAAAATTGATGATGGATATGTTTATCTTGATTGTGGTAACAGTTTCACGAGTATGTACATATGTCAAAATTTATCAACTCGTACACTTTAAAAAATGCAGCATAATATATATTCAATATACCTCAAGCAATCTATTAAACACTATAAGATTATTTTTTAAAGTAAGTTATTTTGACCAAGACAAAGGTAAAGACAGGAAGATAAATGAGTAGCTATGAAAATAGTTCACTTAGATGACAGACGGTGGTGGATTGGATTATGATGGTGGCAACTGGAATGGAGAAAAATAACGATTTGGTGATTGAATGGATATGGAGGGAATTCAGGATAAAGGAGAGAAAGGAGTCTGGGGGATTTTCCAGATTTCTGGCTTGAGCAAGCTGGGTCGATGATGGTATTGCAGGTAGGGTTCCCTGGGGAACAGGCAGAAATTAGCATGCTGAACTTTAACTAGACTGCTTTCAGGATCAACACCAGTAGAAGGGGGAGAAGGAAGCAGAATTAGCCAGACTGAGAAGCTAATCTACATACAGTCCCGAGAAAGGCCTCAGCCAACCCTATGGAGCTCTGGAACGGAGATGTCCCTTCAAATAGTTCTCAGATGAGGTGGAAGGGCCAGACCTTTATACCTCCACATCGATCAGTCATTAGCCTCTGGAAGGAGGAGTGATCTAGGGCAAGGCAACTCTCTTTAGAAAGAGGGCTCAAATCTGAGGGCCATTCTCAGCCAGCATTCCCAGGAGCTGGTAAAATAAGTCATTCCTTCCCAAAGGAAGATCTAGGCAGCATATCTCAGGGTCCTCCACAGTTGGTGGCCCTTGTAGGGGATCAGATTTGCCATCCCAAAATGTATCTCTTTGGCTTGATTACTTTTAAGGATGAAAGACTCTGAAAGGAACTTTGACCTTCTCCCTCACTGCCTAAAAGAATTAAGATAGAAGGCCTGTTCCAGGAAGGAGCTAATGTCATCAGATATCTATAGTGTAAGATAAATTGGTGTGATAGGGAGGAACCTAACAAGGGCCTTTTAATCAAAGTCCTCTATACCTCTCATTGTCTTTACAACACGCGTTCATCATTTGTTTATCAAACATTTGCTTTTCCATCTCCATGTGAATTGCCTTCCTCCCCTTTGAAATCCCAAACCACTATCCCCAACATCCTCCTTTGTCTTTAGCTGAGGATGGTATTTAAGGTGGTGGCTTCTACCATTTTGGCAAGTTACTCAATTTTCCTGGATTTCTCCCGTGTATACATGTTATTAAACTTTGATTTTTCTCCTGTTATTCTGTCTCATGTCAATTTCATTCTTTGGCCAGCAAGAAGAACCCAGAGGGTAGAGGAATAGTTCTTCCTCCCCGACAGCCTCACACTGAGACACAGGACACTTACTTCTCGGATTGATAACAATGTCACATCTTATAAAGGCACAAGCATCAGTCGAGTACTATACTAGCTTGTTAATCATTCTAAATTTGATGGTTACAATGGGATTTTAGAAGCCTTGCTTTCTGAAATCACACCACTGCAGGAATAATCCCAGTTTCTTAAGATGATAATGATGGAGTTTCTGTGGAAATAAAAACAATCTGAGGAAATTGGCTCTGCCTACTTCTCTCCATCCACACAGCAAGATTCAAACCCCCATCTGGCTAGTCCTTAGAGTATTATTATAGCCTAAAACAGCTGCTCCTCCACCCACGCAAACCGTTCTCTACATGTTAGCTAAATAAATGTTTCATACACTAATCATTTATATCCCCAGCAGCTAACATAGTGCCCAGTTCATAGTATATGCTCAACTAATACTTGTTGAAAGAAAAAATGACTAAGGAATAATTTACTTTAAACTCTATTTCATGTGCAATGTCAATAAAATTTACAAATTTTACCTAGACTATGTAATATCCCAGTTTAAACCCATTCAAAGGCTCCTCTTGCCCTGGGGTAAAACCCTGACTCAGTTTATAAGGCTCTTTGCAGTCTGGTCTCTGGTCACCTCTGCACTTTTGCTCTTTTCCTCCCTCTTCTTGCTCTCTTTCACTTTCTTTTTGTTTTTCTTTATTGCAGTAACATTGGTTTATAACACTATATAAATTTCAAGTGTACATCATTATATTTCTATTTCTGTGTAGATTACATCATGTTCACCACCCAAAGACTAATTATAACCCATCACCACAAATATGTGCCTAATCACCCCTTTCACCCCTCTCCCTCCCCCCTTTCTCTCTTGTAACCACCAGTCCAATCTCTGTCTCTATGTGTTTCTTTGTTATTGTTTCTCTGTCACTTTCTAAGCAACAGAGCTAATGAGATACTTTAAAATTCCCAAACATGCTGTGTTCCCTTTGGTTTTGGGGGCCTTTCCACATGAAATTTCCTCTACCCAGAACATTCTTTACCTTTCTCTATATGCAAGCCAACTGTCTCTCTTTTCCCAAACTTTGTCCCACCACATACTGTCATGCCTCCCCCATCACAGACACACACTCATTCACTCACCCTTAATAGACACACACACATGTAGCTAATGCCTATGAAATGTTTGAGTTCAGCTTCCTTGACCAGCCCTCCCTGCAAATTAGGGTTAGGTGCCTGTCCTTCTGGCTCTCACAGTAACTTTTCATTCCCTCATCAGAGCATTTATCACCTTTAGCTACAATTGTTTGTAATTTTTTTTTTTTTACTTCACCCCTCTCCCATCTCACTTGACTATAAACTCCCTGAGGGCAGGAGTTCAGACTGTCTTACTCATTGCTCTGTCCTCTGTGGCTGGCACACTGCCTGGTATATTACAGGTTCTTAATAAATATTTGTTGAAGGAAAAAATAAATAAAGTGTAGCATATATTAAGTTAAATGTCCCATATTAAAAATACAAGCAAATAATACAGATTTATGTTACATATCATGACATTTACAAATAGCAAATACAGTTTGAGTAATGCATTAAGAATGCCAATTCCATTTATTTTCTGTGATCTTTGGAAAAAGGTGAACTCTTCCCCTGTCATCAGGTCACCTCTGTGACCTAATAAAGTTCTAGGCAATACTTACTTGCAGGATTGATACCAATTCTTTAAAGGAAAATTCCCTTTAAGGTGATTTAAGGGAAATTTCTCCTAAAACAAGATGACATTAGTTGGTTATAATTTGTTACTGATGCCCTTCATCCTAATAAGCCCTTAAGCCCTCAGCTATTACCAGGGGTGCTGGTTGGCCCAGAAGTCACACAAGACATTTTTTTCTCTGCTGTTCCTAGAAAAAAACTTAACTTTTGCAACTTTGGGTGCTGAACAAAAACAATAATAATAAACTTGAGACTAAACTTTTCTCTTAGATAAAGGTCAAAATGTCAAGCAAATAACTAGAACATATATTTGCATGGTACCATGTAAACTCAAATGCTTTTCCTTTATCTCCTCATTTCATAACATTGATAAAGTTGGATAGTAAATAATTAATGCAATGCCAAATTGTTGATTCAATTTGAATTTGTGTGTGTGTGTGTGTGTGTGTGTGTGTGTGTGAGAGAGAGAGAGAAAGATCGGCCCTGAGCTAACATCCATGCCAATCTTCCTCCATTTTGCATGTGGGACACTGCCACAGCATGGCTTGATAAGTGGTGTGTAGGTCCATGCCTGGGATCAGAACCCATTAACCCCAGGCTGCCAAAGTGGAGCATGTGAACTTAACTACTATGCCACCAGGCTGGCCCCCATAATTTGAATTTTAGGGAGAGCGACTGAGGAGTTTACTCTCCAAATCAGTAATCTAGTTACTTTAGTGTTTTTAATTGTATCAGACCAAATCATTGTTGATTTATTACTTAATGATCTTAGGCAACAGTATTTCTTGCTTTTGGTGTTGATCTTTTAACAATGGATAGTATTTGTTCATGCTTATTCATTTTTTGCTGAGGAAGATTCATCCTGAGCTAACATCCATGGCCAGTCCTTCTCTTTTTTGCTTGAGGAAGATTCACTCTGAGCTAACATCTGTTGCAAAACTTCCTCTATTTTGTATGTGGGCCACGGCAACAGCATGGCCACCAACCAGCAGCACAGGTCTGTGCCTGGGAACGAAACTTGGGCTAAAGAAGTAGAATGCACTGAACTTAACCACTAGGCCACTGGGGCTGGCCTTCTTTCTGTGCTTTTTAAAGAATCACTTTAAACCACCTTCTGTCATTGAGGAGGGGGAGATTTCAGCAGTACAGGTCATGGGGTATGATGCTCTATGGGCAAGGAAAGAGCCTGGTCTAGTCAGCAGCATCAGTCACTGTACTTCCGGGTCATAGAGCAAGTGATGAACAGATACAGTCCTTGAGTGAAGGGTCAGAGAAAGCATGCAAAAAGTCTTCCAGACAACTTGGGCAACTGCAGAGTGGATGAGGGCATCGGCTTTATTTGAAGTTAGACCTCAGTTCAAACACCAGCTCACTGATTAGCACTGTGAGCTCAAAGCAAGTCACTTATCCTCTTTGAGCTTCAGTTTTATAATCCGTATCGCAGTTTGCCATGTAAAATGATACGTGTGAAGGACTTGGCACAGTGCTGGCCTTCAGTAAGCATTTGATAATTCGCAGCTATCACGGGGTAGAAGGAGTTAATGCAGCAATAACTGCCAGATGAGAACCACAACAATGATGCGTCCAGTTGGGGCCAGGGGCTCTTCAGGCCTAACTTCTCAGTTTTCTGCGGCCTGGCTAACTTCTCAGGATTAAAAGGACCTTCTTTGGTATCAGACAAGGCTCCCTTCCTGTTAGTGGTGTCCGGCAAGGGCATCTTCTCACACAAGTAGTAGAGATCAAAAGGAGATTTTAATGTAGAAGAAGCTTGGAGCTAAGATCTATGTCTCCACCTCATTGTAGCCAGCATAGGGTCACCAACTGTCTGGTTTTGCCCTGGGCTGAGAAGTTTCCTGGATCATGGGAACTTCGGTACTAAAACCACTACAGTCTATGCAAACTGGGATGATTCATCACCCCACCAGCATCTTCTCAAGGTTGGGCAGGTGACCTGGTCACGTGTAGCCTAACAGGTAGCACTATTTTATTAATCATTACAATGATTAAGACTTTCCAATTAAAAGTTTCATGTAGGTAATATTGAATACCGAGTTTCATTTCACTGCAATTGACCCAGGCTGTTAAATACTTTGAGGAGCTTCTTCTCAATTCTCTTTCAATCACTATTCTTCTTTTCTCTCCCCCCTCTCAAGACTGAGCTATAAAATTAACAATGATCCATTCCCTGGAGTATTGTACTACTAATTCCCGTTTGAAGCAATTATCTCACTGAGACTCTGAGCAACCCGAAGAAATATTTCTGAAGTTACTGTTTAATTAACCCCAGCAGAAATAAGAATGGAGAATACAAAGAAACAAAATCTGAACTAGGCATGGACTAGTTATACTTTGTAACACATGAAATTTTCTCTTTCACAGGAAGCCTAAAAGTTATTCAAAATACGTAGTCTCAGTGCCAAAGACATGTAGTATCAACCTTACTTTTCTTAATTACTAGGGAGCAAGAAAAGATTTGAAACTGGGTGGTTTGATTTATACATTGTATAAACAATTGGTTGAGCAGCAAAAAATAATAATAATAAAATGTGCCTTATACTTTGAGAAATGCTACAGGCAGCAGCCAGGGTTACAATTTTAGAGGTAATTATTGAATGTTATATTTGTATCTATCAGCAATATCTCAAGTTTCTATTTTCTGGCCTAAAATGTTAAGGAATCACCTATTCTGTATCTGCAGGTACTATCTGGCTAGTTTCCTTGTAACCTTTTCTGCTCTGCATTCCCTAGACCCACTGGCTCTCCCTCTGGCCTCTAGGTGCATCCTTATCATTACTCACTTCCTGTCGCAGGTGAACTTCCAGCCTGCAGCAAAGCTGTGAGCCAGCTAAATTTGTTTACTCCTCCTGGATCTTTCCCTCCCTTCTTCCTCCCTCCCAGATGTTGTTCTCTGTTCATTAACAAACCACACCCTTTTGACAGGCCCACTGCTTGACGAACTTAGTTTCTCCTCTCAGCCAAGAAAATCCTGGGGAAATTTGGGGTGGACAGTAAATCCCAGCTAATTTAAATTTCATTAACATATGACTTGTGATAAATGAACATTTTTAGCCAAAATGTACCTTTTATTCCATTACAAAAAGGGTTTCCTGAGCCAATTAATAATACACTGATAAATAACAAAAATATTTATCCCACTTTACATATATAGTAATGTAAATAATAACGTAATAAAGTAATAATGTAATATTTTATATAGAACAGATATTACATATATTTATTATATAACCTCTTACAATTTGGCAAAAGGTAATTTTTTGAAGCGCTGGCAATATTTTTATTATTTTTCTTAGCAAAGTTACAATATCTGTTGATGTTCATAAAATGAGATTACATTTTCATACAGTATTTGGGTATGATGGTTTTTATTACATGAGGCTTATAATGTTTCACAGTTTTGCTAAATATGATTTGTTGGACCACTGGTGAAAGTGGTTAAAGAGCATGCATAGGTTAATTTTGATACACACTGCCAAACTGTTGGTTGAACCAATTCACACACCTACCCACTCCATACAAGAGTGGTCACTTCCCGAGGCATATCAACCTGTAATCGTGGTCTGTTCAAGAGTTCCCGGAGAGATCTCAGGCTAAATCATTACCCTTTAGGGGGAACTGTGGCTGCAAAAACTCCCTCCGTCCAGCAGAAGGCGCTGTCGCCTTCCACCCGGGTTGGGCCGCCACGGAGGCTTCACGTGATCCGGCCGTCTCTGCGCCGGAGGGCGGTCCTGCGGAGATTTGCCATACGTACGCCGCGGCATGACGTAATACGTAGGGGCTGGCTAGCCGCCATCTTGCTTCTTTTTCTCGCTCGCTCTCTACCTCCCGGGAAGCAGCGAAAGTGCTTTGGCGGTTTGTCCATCCGCAGCGTCGGCCTTCCCAGTCCGGTGGTCCTCCCGGCCTCCCCCTCCCCGAGTCTCCCCTTCCCCTTCCCTCGATCGGAGCTCGGCGGAGCCCCTGGAAGTGCGCGGGCACACTCGGGTTGACGCTCACCCTGGCCGGTAAGGAGGCGAGGGCGTAGGATCTGCGCTCAGAACGGGCCCCACTGGGGAGGGCGGCCTGGGGCGGCCTGGGCCGCGGGAGCGCACCCCGACCGCGGAGACCGGGAGCAGTGGGGAGAGGGCCGTGGGTCCGGCGTCCTCTTCTTTCTCGTTGGTCACCATCGGGCTCTGCCGGGGAGCGGGAAGCCGGAGTCACACCCGCCCCATGTGGCCCGGGCGGCAGTTCCGGGCCTGCCGGGCTCCCCCACCACGTCCCCAGCGCAGGCCTGCGGGGGACTACGCGCGTCGCCGGACGAGCGAGGGGAGTTTCCATCCGGCGGGCTAGGCGGGCGCGCGGTCTCCTTTTCTAGTGTGGGGGATGCGTTCCCCACACAACTCCGGGGCTCGTCCAGGGCCTTTCCTGCCTCCTCTCCGCGTGTAGAGGGTGGAACTTGGAGGGAGCCTTGTGGGAGAGGCCGGGTTAAAGGCCTGCAGCTTCGGTGAGAAGCTCTTCGGGGAACCTGGACCAACTGTACTTCCGCTAGGGACGTGCTGTTCCAACTCCAGAGGAGGGTTCGGGGAGTCTTTTCCCACCTTAGGCCTCTCCATCCCCTAACCTGCGTGGGGAATCCCACTCTGCAGCTCTCTCTCTCTCTCTAAGAGAATGTTACCGGTGTTACGGTAAAGGCCGCACTTCAGGACCAGGAGAAAAGGGCACAGGGGCCACTAGGAACACTGATAAAATTTTTCCTTTACCCGAGAGGAATGCGTCTAGCTCGTTTAAAGGGGCGTATATTTCTTTTGACTTGATTTGGGATTTTTTGAGATTTCCGACATGCCTGATGTTTGCTGGCTTCTAAAATCTATCCGGATTTCCGCATTGGCCGATCTTCAGCCTAGTTCATAGATTCATACCTCGCTAGGAGACTTGGAATTGTACAGTAGACGACTGTGTTGTGCTGTATGATTTTCACTTGGAATGCACTAGAAGCATCAAGATTCTTGATTAAGTGGTTGATAGCTTATTTCTGCAAATAAAAATGATAGGGTGATACTTTAAAAAGCGCCCACCAAGCCTGTCTCCAGCATTTGTTAAAAGTAGATTAAACCTCCTGTATTGGTAATTAAAATGCTTCTCTGACTGGAGCCATTTTTAGGTGTGTGTCACAGATGCACTGCAGCATCTTTTCTGGCCCACCTCAAATGCATCCATCCCCTAAAAAAAATAAAGAATAGGTTGAATTTGAGTTTTATCTTTAGCATGTAGTCAAATAGTAACTCTCTCCTTTTCTGTAATGGAATATTCAGAATATAGGCTTTCTACTTCTTATTTTTATATTCTGGTCTGGAAGCTCCACCATTAGTTGACCTTTTACTATGTGCTGAGCACAGTAATAAGCTCTTTACACACGTTATCTTTTTTAATCCTAAAGCAGGCCTTTGAGGGAGGTGCTATTACCATCATCCCCATTTTACAGATGAGGAAATGAAACCTGAGAGATTCATTTGATCAAGGTCACACAGCAGTTATTGGTGGTGCTGTATAGATTCAAACCCAGACTGTTTAAACCCAAAGGGGATGCTCTGCCTCCCTGTTGCTTGTCATTTTATGAACTGTAGTAACTAAATAAGATAGAGCATTGTTAACCTAGACTTTTTTCCCCTAGACTTCAATGTAGAAACGTTGTTGCATGTAAAGGTTAAAGTGTTACAAAGGGTTATAGCTACTTTGAGGATGGGGTAGAAGCTAATTTTTGTACCTTTTTCTATTTAAAGGCCAGTTAAGTAAAACTTTAACTTTACAGGATGAGAGAGATAATTTTAAAATTTCGATATCTGGCTTATTATTATTGATATAGTATTTCCTCATCTGTAAAATTGAGATGATGATTATAATAGTATCTCCCTTGAAGGCTTGCTGTAGGATTAACAAAGATAGTGTATGTAAAGGACTTATTGTTGTGCTCAATACATAGTAAAAGGTCAACTAATAGTGGAGGGAGAATGGCCAGTTATTGGTAGAGGAAATACTCTCTTTGAAGCAGTAAGTAATCTATATATTCTCAGAATGGAGTATATATTCTTTGAGAATTTAAGGAATAGTTTTTCTTTTTTTTGAGACTTTTTGGGCACATATATTTTTTTGCACTTACATACTGGATTTTGCTTCTTATAGATTTCTTCTTCATGCTCTACAGTCAGTAACTCTGGGATCAGTGTATTGTGCTTAGCTGAAAATACAGAAATTCTGGCTCATTCCTGCCCGTCTCCCCTGCCCCTCTATCCTTACTGTAAAATGTCTTTGAAGATTATATTATGTCTTCCCTCTCCCTCCAAGGGGTTTCCTTCCACCCCCTATCCCCCAAACACTGCTTCAATTTGTAAGTCAGTTGAATAACTTGTGTTTTGGATGCTATTTATGCCATATTTTAGGATTGATCAATTTGTTACACAAATTGGTACAAAACCCTATTGCGGTGAAGGAGATCCAGAAGTTGTGCCTGACTAAATTATGACTAATATTCTTTCAGTAAAGCAAGACTTGTCACCTTATGAATAGGGTAACACAATGAAAGCTTACCTCAGTCTGTGTTAACTGTTGCCTAGAAATCTTGAGAATTAATAAGTTAGTGTTCTGAGTCATAACATTTTAAATTTCTCAATAATCCGTTGATGTATCAGTCAGGACATCTTTGTGTGTAAAAGTATTCTCTGGGGAGGGTAACTTCAGTAAGTTTTCTATTGTATGTTTTTTCCCAACCCCTAGAAAGACTAAATATAAACTGATCTTTTGCCAGTTATATTTCTAGTTGTTATTTTGCTCTAGATTAACAGAATGCCAGTCATGTTTTTGGGCCTTTGTGTGCGCATATTTGCTGGCAAATCAGATCAAACAAAGGCTATTACTGAGTTTCAACAGTTGTCTAATTGGCAGACAAAAAACTTTTATGTGGTTAGCATATACCTAGAGTCTGAACACGAGATAGCAATAAAATTATTACAGTCAATGTAATGCACTCACCCCTATGTAGTACTGCTAGATGCTCTACACTAAAGGAGGATGGGATATAATCAGCATCTGTGGAGCACATCTAGTATTAAAAAAACACTATTGGGTATTATTTACATAGCATGTTATCTAGTAATTTTCTATTTACTTGTCTCTGTTCCAATATTAGACTCTTTTCCTATACTAGACTGTTTCCACGTCCTCATCACCTTGTACAGTGGTTGGCATACACCTACAGTTTATTTATATATTATTGAATGAACGAGATTAGGAAACACAAAAGAAGAGACCCACAAAGGTTCAACTGATGAATATCTTAGTGGAGCAAAGGAATACTCTTGTCAGTTTTTCCCCCTCTACCCATTAGAATAGTATCAGATGCTTTCAAATAGTTTGTGTTTAGGTACTGTGCATCGTGAGATTGATTTGCATCAAGTTTTCTTTCCTAATTATTAGATTTATTCAACAAACCTTAAAGATTCTTTTAATTTTGTGAGGACCAGTGACTCAGGAATATGGCTTTTGGTTCCCACTGCCAAGATGTTCACAATCTTAAGGAGTATTATTAAAAGTTATTGAAATTTAGATTCATACCAGAAGATAATAATAAAGATATATAAGCAGGGAAGGGAAATTTGGGGCAGAAAATCCATATTTGAAAAATTGTCTGTAGTGTAGATCAAGTGCCCAGTTGGTTACAAGTGAAGGCACGATGGCCAGAAGAGATCAGGAATAATTGTAATTATTAATATTTGTTGACACTTACCATGCCAGTCACTGAGCTAAGAATATTTTGTGATTTATCTCTTTCAAGCCATACAATAAACCTAGGAGGTGGATTATTTTATCCCCAATACACAACTAGGAAACTAGGATTTAAAGAGATTTAAGTAGTTTGTTCCAAATTACTTAGCTAGTAAGTGGGATTTGAATCGTTGACCCAGAGCCTGAGTGTTTAACCTCTATACTACATGGATTTCCCAGTGGCTGGTTTTTGCTAAACTTAAATCATACACAATTTTTGCTTTATCTTCAAACCATCTGTCTGTTAACATTTTTCTTTAATTCAACTTACTTTTAATTAAGTGAATTTAAAAGGAAAGTTTACATGATTATTTGGTGTTACTAGTTTTTCCCCCATAATATGTTTTAAAATAAACATATAATTTTAATACTTCTTTGTGGACCAGTTAAAATTATCTAATATGCCATCGGTAGTCTTCTGTATTCCACCCATTGAAACTTAACTGTTATAAGAATGAATGCTGGATAGGATCAGGCAACAGTTGGAATTAATGAAGGCCAGAAGTGCTGAAAGCCTAGAATGGAATAGATTCATCAAACAGGAAATGGCAACATTACAGGAATAGAACTATAAATAACAGTCTGAACTACATACTTGGGACAACCATTTCCGTAATAAACTGCAAAGTGAGGTGGGTTTATTTGGACGGAGAAACGTTAGCAGGGTGTCTAAGACAATCTATGGCAAGAGAAGGAGAATAGGAATGACTAAGTGAAGAAGGAAGTCATGACAGAAATCAAGGTGGAAGAGAATAATCTAAAAATTAGAATTATTATAGCCAAAAGTAGCAGAGTTCAGAAAAATATGTGAGAAGTGGCCTTTGGGTTTGGCTGAGAGATCCTTGGTGACCCTAAAAGAATTTAGGTCAAGTAATGAGGGTGAAAGTTTCAGCAGGGAGGAATAAGTAGTGAGACCTCTTGATTTTTAGGTGTGTTGAATACTCAAAAGGAAGTCTGGACTATGAGTTTAAAAACCAGGGTTTAGTCCTTTTGTCACTTTGTGCCAGCTGTTAACTTTGGGGGCAAGTGACTTGGCTTCTTCAAATTTTAGATATAATCTGTGAAATAAAGATAATACCTGTTTCCCCTATCTCAGAGAATTGTTGCAAAGATCACATTAAATGTCTCCGTATATCTTTTGAATTTAGTGTTCTTTGATATCACATGAGTCTTGACCGTATTTAAAACAGAAAAGAACCATGAAAAAACAAAGGTAAAGGGAGGGTAGGTTCCCTATGAGGTTGGAAGATTCCCTCCAAAAAATCTTGAGTCTGCAGTATAAGAGATCCAAATGCATATGTGGTTGGAGAATGGGTGTCTCGAGAAGTTAATTGGTCTTCTTTCCTCCCTTTTTCCTAATGAATAATCTGAAAGTGCAGGGCTGCTGTATAATAAAGTTGTGCAGTTTGTGCACTGCACAAAGATGCTGGGCTGAAGGAGGCAACGAGGACTGAAATGCAGCCCATGCTCTGCTTACAGAGTCCTGTGCCCTGGCTAGGCTTCCCTGGGGGAATTGTGCCTCCACTTCTCCCCTCTCTCCCAAGGCATCAGTCCCTCACCAAGAGGAGTACCTTATCTTCTAGAATGGTATTTTTTTTCTTTTTGCAGCAACGCCCTTTGGAGGCCAGTGGATGCTCTGAAAGGCTCCTTCAAGTGACATATTAAGGGTACATTTAGAACAACATCAGTAACAATTGGGAGACTGGGGAAATGATCACTAAGAAACAAAAAAATTAGAACCTTTTACTAAGATGGGTTAAGTAGTTGGGCAAGTATAGAATTCCAGTATATCCAATGTATTTTAAAGATGAATACTGTAGCTTATTAAATATTTCTAGTAACTGGGAAACAGACTATATTAAATGTCGTACATAGATTATCAAATTTCAAAGAGGAGAGAGAATATATACATGAGTAAAATTATACTTAACACAATTTAATCTTAAAAAAAACGCTATACAATTTTTCAGTTCCAATTAAAGTTTAGATTTTTGGCAATATGACCATTGTAGTTTGACCTGTATTTTAAGTAACTGTTTTTAATGTTAGGTTTAAATTTTGTAAATCTTAAGAAGCACAGTATGGGAAGTATAGAATTACTTCTGCAGGCTAGGAAAGTGGAACAGATAGAGGAATTTTATTTTAAAAGCAGGAAAAGGATATTATTGAAATGACGCTTTTGACAGAGAGGTGGAGGTTGGTTATATTGCTGTATGAGTTTCTAAAATTTAGATTAAGAAAAATTGGATTTTTTGGTGTACATTTCTATGAGTTTTAATATGTGTGGATTCATGTAGCCCATGCCATAATTAGGATACAGAATGTAGAAAGATGAACTATCTCCCAGTGTGGAACCAGTCTTCTGACATTTTGGAGGCAGAGAAAGTTTCTCTCCTGCTGAAGAAAGAACTATTGAATAAGCATCAAAAAGTCAAGAATAGCTCACCTGTGCTGATCACTTGTTTTTCTGACCAGAAAGAAAAAAAATTTTGATTACATAGTTATATTTATGACACATTTGAAAACATGGAAAAAATGAAAGTAGAAAGGAAGAAATGGGTAGGTTTACATGTCTCAAGACAGATATTTTAGTGGTAGGGGAATAGAGCCAGTACTTGGCGGGGAGAGATGCTAACCAATTCTCTACACTTATAAATGTAAACTTAAAATTCCAACTCTTAAAGGCAGCCATTTAGTTATATGAAAGGTTTAGAATAATTCATAATGTCAGATGAGCATCTTGAAGAAAATGCTTCTCTTTTTCTCCTGTAACATCCAACACACTTGTCTTGCAAAAAATAAAGTTGACTACGAAACTATTTAAGCTTTGGTTTTTATTTGTAAGGTATAAGTTTTGAAAATATTCTTACCATTTATTAAGCTCTTATTGAGTGCCAGACACTATTCTAAGAGCTTCATACGAACACTTTATTAGTTCTCACAGCAGACTAGATGATGTTATAGCCCACAGATAAGGAAATAAAAATTCAGAGTTATATTTAATGACGGGGGAAATGCTTATGCCATAATATGCGTATGCCATAATTTTGCTATAAAAACACCTAGCTACTAAATGTTACAGCTGGGATTTCAACTTAATCAGTTTTAAGAGAAGTAATTGTGTAATATGAACAGTTTTAAAATACTGTAAGTTGTCAGAGAGTGCTCTGGCAATCACCCCTTCCAGTAAATGGTAGACACACAGCTTTACTTTGCTAGAACGGTAATTTATAGCACAGAAAATTTGATAGCTACATTTCTTTTCTGATTGTTAAAGCTTTCTTCTGCCCCAGAAACTTAATTCACATGTTTCAGTTTCTAAGAACAGCCTGACCCCTTCTATCATTCTGATTAGAACTCCAACAGATTTATTTATATTACACTTTGTTTTTAAAAATGACAATTTTTAATGCTTTTGCTGTAGTGCTATTTGTAGTAGAAGGGTTCACCATATGGTGGTATTCTTAGCTTTACTATATTAGCAGAAAATGGATCTTTTAAAAAAAAATTTTTTTTTTTACCATTTTTTTTAATTGATGTCTTAATAGTTTATAACACTGTGGGGTTTTAGTTGTACATTTTTGTTTGTCCGTCACCATGTGGATGCATCCCTTCACCCCTTGTGCCCACCCCCCATCCCCCTTCCCCTTGGTAACCACCAATCAGTTCTCTCTGTCTGTGTGTTCATTTATATTCCACATGAGTGAGTTCATGCAGTGTCTGTCCTTCGCTCTCTGACTTATTTCACTTACCATAATACCCTCTAGGTCCATCCATGTTGTTGCAAATGGGACAATTGTGTCTTTTTTGTGGCTGAGTAGTATTCCATTGTATGTATATACCACATCTTCTTTAACCAATCATCAGTCGAGGGACACTTGGGGTGCTTCCACTTCTTGGCTATAGTGAATAATGCTGCAATGAACATAGGGGTGCATA
>PVID01008873.1:14715-79639 GCA_004025025.1 Tapirus terrestris | reverse complement strand
AGGGCTCTAATTCTCTCTTCCATATGGTCTGTTCTTTTTCCAATGCTTTCTGCTTTATTCTCCATCTCATTTATTGAGTTCTTTAGCTCCAGAATTTCTGTTTGGTTATCTTTTAGCATTTCAATCTCTTTGGTGAAGTACTCCTGTTCATTAATTTTATTCCTGTGCTTGTTGAACTGTCTTTCTTGTAGCTCGTTGAGTTTCTTCATGACAGCAATTTTGAATATCAGTTAGATCTCAATCTTCCATGAGTTCAAGTTTGGTTTCTGGAGTGTTGTCATTTTGTTTTGTGCTGTTGAATTTTGTTGAATGTTGCTGTCATTCTCCAGGGTACTTGATGAGTTGTTCCTCTACCAGCACATTCATGGTAGCAAACATCTTATTTGGGTAAGGCTTTGTTTACTTTGATTCTGAGCAGCTTCTGTTGTATTTGAGAGCCTGCACTTTCCAACCTCCACTGCCCCTGCCAGAGGCATCATCAGGGCCCTCCTTGTGCTGCTTGTGCCTCTGCAGTTGCTGGTGCCTTGCTGCTGCCAGTGTCACTGCAGTTCTGTGGGTTTCACCACCAGGGTCACCAGGTTGGTGAGCACCTCTGCTGTTTCTGGGGTCACCTGGGTCACAGGTTCCCCCACTGTGGTGGGGGGAGGGGGAGAATGGGACAGGAGCCTGGGACGGGCACCTCCACTGTGTCTGGGTTTGTTGGGACTGCAGGTGCCGCTACCATGGGTGGGGAGGCTGAAGTTGTGTGTACCACTGCAGCTGGGGTCCTGGGGTCCTGGGCTCTGCTGTTGCTGTTACCAGGTTCTCCACAGGCTCTCCTTGGCTGTGGGCACTGCTGCTGCATATGCCACCTGTGCTGCTGCTCCTGAGTTTTCTGGGGACACTGGCACTGCTGTAGCCAGGGGCAGTGGGTTCACAGGTGTCACTGCTGCTGCCAGTTGGGCCGAGGTAATGGGCCACACTGCCACCACCATGAAGGGAGGAGCAACTGGGTTGCAGGTGCCACCAGGCTTCCTGGAGCCTTTGGTCTCAGATGCCAGCATGGTTCCTGGAACCTCAGGACGTGGGCACTGCTGCCACTGCCAGGGGCCCGAATCTTGGATGCAGCCCCTGGTGCTGGAAGGGCCAGTGTTGGAGGTTCTGCCACTGGGGGACTTGGAGTGGGCTGAGACATGGGCACCACTGTGCTGCCTGGAGCCTCTAGTCTTGGGTGCCACAGCAGTTCCTGGAGCCTCAAGTCGCAGGGGCCACCCATCACAGCTGGGGAGAGGGTGGGGCTGAATTGCAAGTGCAACCACAGTGCCTGGAGCCTCTGGCTTGGATGCCAGTGTGATTCCTGGAATGTCAGGTCATAGGCACCTGCCAGGGGTACCAGGGTCTTGGATGTAGCCCCCACTGCTGGGAGGGCTGGGGTTGAAGACACCACCATTGGGGGAGAGGGAGGGGGCTGGGCCGCAGTTACTGTTGTGGTTCTTGGAGCCTCCAGTCATGGGTGCCACAGCAGTTCCTGGTGCCTCTGGGAACATGGGCTGCCTGGGTTCCTAGGGCCTTCGTTCACAAGTGTTACCACAGTTCCTGGAGCCTCTGGACTTCAGAGCTGCCACCACTGCTCCCCAAGTCCCACCACCTCCAGGAGTCCAGTCCACCCACCTTCAGATGTATAGATGTGTGGGTCTCTCAGGAGTTCTGGTGTGCTGTGCAGAGAATTCTTTGTGGGTCTATGGATGTCCTACCAGCTGTAACTTAGAGGGGAGAGACAAAGGGAACAACTCACTCCACCATGATGCTGATGTCACTCTTCCTATACTGTGTTATTTGATAGCATGACTAGGAAATAGAATAAAAGTGATTGGATTTGGGATATATATTATTTTGGCTCTAGAGTAGGCAGGGCTTGCTGATGGAGAGATGTGACTGATAAGAAACTAAAGATGATTCCTGAGTCTTTTGCTTGGGCAACACAGGGGGTTCATGACACCTGATTCTGGACAGAGAGAGGAAAGGAGACTTGGGGAAGGAAAAATGTTGGTTTTTCTCTGGGGGTGGGGGGTTCTGTGTTTGCATTGTTGAGTTCGAGATACTATTTGATATCCACATAGAGAGGACTACGGGTCAGAAGGGAGACAAGAGGTCATGGACACTGGGTAGTATTTAATACCGTGAGACTGAGGGTGATCAGTTAGGGAGAAAGTGAAGACAAAGCAGCATGGAGAGCCTTGTCCGGAGTCCTGGGACACACCAATATTTAGAGAGAGAGAGGAGAAGTCTATGAAGGAGACAGAAAGGACATCCAGTCAGGCAGATGGCAAACCAGGTAAGCATAATGACATGAATTTCAGAGAAGAGATGACTTCAGGAGGAAAGGTGGGGCCACCTCATACTGAAGACCACTGAGAGGGAACAAAGGGAGACCAAGAAGGGACCATTAGATTTGGCACCATGGAGGGTACTGATGCTCTCGATGGAACCAGCGTCTTTCAGGTGCTGGGAATAGAAGTCAGTTGGGTGAGCTGATGGGAAAATGTGAGTGGAGGAAGAGGAGGCAGCAACTATAGGTAATAGTTTTCCAATTAAGGAGAATGAGGTAAAAGGGTACCCATCCACGGTGTTAACATTGCTGATCTTGGAGCTGTGGGATTTGGCTAATTTTGTAAAGTCTGTATCTTTTTCTCACTTTTGGCTGCTGAAATATCTGCTGTGTTTCATTTTGGTCAGCTGATAATTGGAGAGAGCATGGGACTAAAGGGTCTCTTAGTTGACTGAGGGTATGCCTTCAATGCAGCAAGTCTTAGTCTTTGCTAACATACCTATAGCCCTGAATAGGCACACTACCCTATGTGTGCTCATGGTCTTCTAGATTCCCCCAGAATTCAAAGTCCCCTGTGGACAGCTCATTCTCCAGATGTTACTTTTTGAAAGTTTTTTGTTAGCTTGATTTTTACCCCACCTGTTATCACCACCTCAGGTAGCTCGACAGCTGCTGATTGTTTCTGACAGATGCACCTGTTGAAAAGGCTTTCCACAGTGGGTAATTCTGGGTAAGGCAAAATAAAGAGAAGGCCTTTGAGTGGGTTACCTCAGGAACTTCCAGACTGGTGAAATAATGCCAGTCCTCTTGAAATGGGGCTTTGAATGTGTTGCAACCCACTTCTTCCCCCTCCAGTGGCTGCTGGGCCTTAGATTTTCACCATGATTGCTGCCTCTTGATGTTCAAAGATACCCGCAGGTGGGGAGAAGAGGGAATGAATAGAGCAATTTAAATGCCATGGAGCATGCTGTTCTTACCCGTAATCAGCCACCTTTCTTGCATAAATGCTCTCTTAATTGTTGCAAGTCTTTGGTTAATTTCAAGAGTTCTGAAAGAGTTGATTTTGACTATTTTTGCCAGTGTTCTCATTGCTTTTTTGAAGCAGGGTATTTTGGAGATACTTATTCTGTCATTCTCCCTGACGTCTCTCTTGCTCCTTAATTTCTACTAGCTCTCCCATCTGTGTACTTTATCTTTCATCCTTTTCTGCTTATTTCTTGTCTGTACTTTATGGGCTATCTGCATAATATAAGATCATATCTGAAATAATTCAAATGTTCTCTTCCCCAAATTGTCCATTTTTGTACTAATTGCCTCATGACAGGTACTTTTTCAGATAGGGAAGAGATTATTTGTAGTTGAGCTCTCTTTAGTTGTAGAAGAGTAGACATGAAACCAGAGTATCAAACACACAACAGGACACTTCCAACCAAGAATATGCCAAGGAGAGTATAAGAATATTCTCCAAGAATAGTTATTTGTACAATATATGAGAAAGGAGATTTCAAACCAGTTACATTCATTTTCAATAAAGCACTGACTGTGGAGGAGAGAAATGAATAGAGTGAAATTGGAAGCCAATTTCATCTAAGCTCAGAGCTTATTCCTCTAAGAAAAATATCCCATAGTTATCTGAGGGCGTTTCCAATGTACAGATCTTCCTCCACTTTTGATGTGGTTATGTCCTGATAAATTCATCATAAGTTGCAAATGCATTTACTGCACTTAACCTAGCTAACATCATAGCTTAGCCTAGCCTGCTTTAGACGTGCTCAGAGCACTTATAATATCCTACACTTGGGCAAAATCGTCTAACACAAAGCCTGTTTTACAATGAAGTGTTGGATATCTCATGTAATTTATTGAATACTGCACTGAAAGTGAAAAACTGAGTGTATGGGTACAGAAGAGTTGTGAGTGTGTTGGTTGTTTGCCCTTGTGGTTGCATGGCTGACCTGGAGCTCTTGCTCACTGCTGCTGCCCAGCATCACAAGAGAGTGTTGCACTGCATATCACTAGCCTGGGAAAAGATCAAAATTCAGAATTTGAAGTATGGTTTCTACTGAATGCATATCACTTTTGCAGCATCGTAAAGTCAAAAAATCATAAGTTGAACCATCATAAGTTGGAGACCATCTGTAGTTTAGACAAAGTAAGAGAAACTATGCCAGCATAAATCTTATGTACATAATGAATGTGGGAAATTATTCTGTAATAGCTCAACCCATGTGGGAGTAAACCTTTTAAAATATAATCAGTGTGGGAAAACCTTTAATCATAACAAACCTTGTAAGACCTTGAGTGATTAATGGTGGAGAGATTCCTGTAAGTGTAATAAATGTAGGAAGGCCTTCACTAGAAAATACCACTTCATTGTGAGCAGAGAAGTCATACTGGAAAGAACTCCTATGATTTTAATGAAAGCAAGAAGCCATAGTGCCAGAAATTAAAACTCTTTAGCCACCAAAAATTTGTAGAAATGATAATCCTTATAAATACAATGAATGTAGTAAAGCTTTATTCAATGAGTCACACTTCATTATACATCAGAAGAAAACCCTGTAGTAGATTCCTAGGGCTGCCATGGCAAATGACCATAAACTCAGTGGCTTAAAAAAATAGCAATTTATTCTCTCACAGTTCAATGAATAAACCAGACCCTGGAAATAAAGGTGTTGGAAGGGTTGGTTCCTTCTGAAGGTTCTGGGGGAGAATCTGTTCCATGCCTCTCTCCTAGATTCTGGTGATTGCCAGTAATCCTTGGCATTCTTTTATATGTAGCTGCTTCACTCCAATCTTTTTCTGTCTTCACATGCCCTTCTTCCTTGTGTGTGTCTGTGTGTCCTCTACTCTTCTTGTAAGGAAACCAGTCAATGGAGTTAGGGCCCACCCTAACCTAGTATGACTTTATCTTAAATAATTATCTCTTCAAAGACTATTTCCAAATAAAGTTATATTCTGAGGTTCTGGGTAAATTTTGGAGGTCACTATTCAACCCGTTACAAGCCTTGTAAATTGGGAGAGAACACTTCAACCCGTTAAACTCGATGAATGTAGCAAATGTGGGAAATCCTTCAGCTATAGCTCAACTCTTGTTCAACAGTATTAAGAAGTCCCTTGTATGCAAGTGATGTGGGAAATTCACCAACTATGAATGATTCCTTATTAGGAACCAGAGAATTCATCTTGGAGAGAAATCATCTATAACTAATTAATGTGGAAAACTTTTCAAAATAGAATATCTCTTACTCAATACATTAAAAATCTCCTAATGTATATAAATCTTAATAATGTCATCTATGTTTAAAAGCCTGCAGTTGCTTTGTTAACCACAGAAAATACACACTGGACAGAAACCCTGTGAGTGTAATGTCACTAAGTCTTTAGCTGTAAAACAGATCTAATTGACATCAAAGATTTCGTACTGGAGCAAACCTTATTAATGTATTAAATTCATCAGAATGTATTAAAGTTCATGAGTTTCTTAACATGCAAGAACTCGTTCCTATGAGTAAACAAAATGTGAAGACTCATGTGGGTGGAAAACCAGTTTGGGAAAATCATCTGGAAATGAAACTTCTATGTACATCACTAAATTTGAGTGCAAACCTAATTTTTTTATTAATTTGGAAAATGTGGACCTCATATAAACATATTCTAATAAATTGATATTATCTAATACCACACTAAAGATAAAAACTTATGACTATAAGTCTTCAGTGTACAGTTTGAAATTTTTTACGTGTTAAATAATTCAGGTAGCAGAGTAAAAATTCCACGCATCTGAATGGAATAGGAATATAATATGGCGGACCACACCTTCCCTATTTTCTTAGTATCTTAGTTTTCTTTTAAACAACAGAGTAGGAAGTACACATTTTTGTGAAGGTCATGTACCACATCTTATCAAATTGCTGCAAATTGTAAGATGCAGCATTATTTTGTGTACTAATAAGACTTTAAAGAAACTCCCAATTAAACTACAGTCATGTGCTACATGATGACGTTTTGATTGATGACAGATCGCATATATGATTGTGGTCCCATAAGATTAGTACCATGTAGCCTAGGTGTATAGTAGGCTATATCATCTAGGTTTGTTTAAGTACACTCTGTGATGTTCACATAACGATGAAATCACCTAACACATTTCTCAGAACATATCCTTGTCGTAAGTGACACGTGAATGTATGTCATTTCAATGATTGGGTCGTGATGCATCGTGACTTAGAGATGTTGAAATGTGGGGTATAAGTACATCTTGGAGTATCTCAACTACATGGTAATTCAGTAATATTTCATTGGGTGATAAGGTAAAAAGCATTGAATTTGAGGCCAAATTCACAAAAAATGAAGTCTTTCTCCCTCTACCAAATATCTTGTGCTGAAATAGTGAATTGCACTTATTTCTATAATATTGTGCTTTTCCTTTTATTAAATCCATTTTTGAAGTCTGACCTTATGATATGACAAATGTCTGATATTTCCAACATCAGTATGATATAGGTTTGGCATCCGTTGATTGTGTTTATCTGTTAGAATTGGTCACATTTTCCTGATTCTTTGTATACTGGGTAATTTGGAATGATATTTAGACACTGTGAATGTTATATTGTCTTCTCAGTCCCGGGATATACCTCTCGAGATGTTGTTTCACCACAGAAGGCAATCAGCCTGGTTTGGTTCAGCCTGTATGTCTGGTTCAGCTTCTGTGTGTTGGATCAAGTAGTTCTTTTGTTTGGGTCTGTGCCACATGTGCTCAGGGGCTAGGCTGAGACACTTGCAGGGACATCACAGAATTAGGACCCCTTTTCTGGTTCTCCCCTCTGGAATTCTCTCCCACATTCTCTGACCCTTAAAGGCTCCTTTTCTGTATCAACTGGCCAGATGGATATGGTTTCTGTTACCACTGCCAGGCCAGTTCACGAGAGAAAAAACTCCATGACAGAAAAGAAATGGGAAACTCACCCCCATGCATCTGGATTATTTTCAGAGTCTTTTGATCTTTTCTCATGTTTTAAGTCCCACATTTATTTCTTTATTATTTTTTCATGCTTATATTACATTTGTGGTTATTATAGTATCTGGATTTTGGAGATGTAGTTCTTTCCTCCTTAATTTCAATAGAAAGTACGTTTGGGAATGTTCTGAAAATTTAGATTTTTTCCCCCATATTTAGCTGTTCTTTGGAATATTTTATGAATGAATTATTATTTGCTTCTTTCCTGCTCTTGAGGGCTGACAACTAAAGGATGTATATTCTGAATCACACATATTTGTTAAACTTGAAGTCCAACTAATGTGAAGGAAAACTTTCATCACCATGAGATCCATGAGAAAATTCTAGAAATGAAATGAAAAATTTAAAACTGAAAATGCAATGGAAAAATTCCACTTCTGCTTTGGTGAAACCCATTGCTCTTACTAATTACAGCTGAAATCTTTGGAGAAAATATAAAAGATAACTGTCCAAGGACTCTGAAAAGCAGGCCAGTTGTGGAGGGAGCCAAAGCCTGGCGATGCGTCCTGTGTGAGGGCGAGTTTCACATTTCTCTTCTCTTGTAATTTCCTTTTCTCTCATGGTGATAATAGACACCATGGTGTTCTGGCCAGAGGAAACAGAAGGGGCCTCTGAGGGTCAGAAGGAAGTTCTGACACATTCTACAACATGGATGTACCTGAGGACATTATGCTAAGGGAAATAAGCCAAAAGGACAAATACTGAATGATTCCACTTATATGAGATCCCTAGAATAGTCACATTCATAGAGACAGAAAGTACAAAGGGGGCTGCCAGGGCCTGGTGGGAGCGGAGAATGGGGAGTTAGTGTTTGATGGGGATAGAGTTTAAATTATGCAAGATGAAAAGAGTTCTGGAGATGGATGGTGGTGGGTTGCACAATGATGTAAATTACTTGATGCCACTGAACTGTACATTTAAAATGGTTAACATGTTAAATTTTGTTTTATATATTTTACCAAAATTTTTTAAAAAATAAAAGCATGCTTCATCTCTATGTCTGTTTTACTTGACATTAAAATAGCCACCCAAGATTTCTTCTGCTCACTCTTGACATAATATATCTCTCACTCTATATTTAAAGTGTTCCTATTTTAGAATATGTATGATACAGACTTTTTTAAAATTTACTCTTTGTCTTTATTTGGATTGTTAGATTAAAATTTTATGCAATTACTGATATGGTTGGATTGAGAGCTATCATTTTATGATGTGTTTTCTGTTTGTTCCCCTGTTTTTTATTGTTCTCCTCTCCTCCTGCTTTCTTTTGAATTATTTGAATAATATTAATATTCTAATTTAATTTATCAAAAGGTATTTTGGCAATATGTCTTTGAAAATTTTTACTCGTTGTTGCCTTGGGGATTATGATATACATATGTAACACTTCATGATCTACTTAGAATTAATATAGTAGCATAAATTCTCAAACTTTAACACTATATAGGTTCATTATGGTACCATTACTGTCCTCTGTATTTGTACACGTAGTGAAACTCCCACTAGTCTGTGTTATAAATTTTGTTTTAAACAGTCCTATGAAATGCTAAGAAAAAAATAAAAGTAATCTTTCCTAGCTACCCAGCTCTTTACTATTTATGTTCCTAAAGAACCAAGTTTCCCTCTGAATCATTTCCCAATATAAAGTACTTTAGCGTTTCTTTTTTATTTCTTACTAAGACCAGCCCTGAGCTAACATCCGTTGCCAATCCTCCTCTTTTTTGCTGAGGAAGACTGGCCCTGGGCCAACATTGGTGCCAGTCTTCCTCTACTTTATATGGGACACCGCAGGGCCCGGGATTCGAACCCACAAACCCTGGGCTGCCAAAGTGTGAACTAAACTGCTGCACCATTTAGTTCCTACTATTAGCATTTCTCATAGAGCAGATTGGCTGGCAAATAATTCTTTTAATTTTACTTTAATCGAGAATTAATTCATTTTGCCTTTCTCTCTGAAGGATATTTTTTTCTATGTATACAACAGGGTTTTTTTGTTTTCTTTTTTTTCTTACAGCACTTAAAGATGTTTTTCCACTCTTTTGACATCTTTTATTGCTGATGAGAAATCTATGGTCATTTGAATCATTTCTCGATATGTAATGTATCTTTAGCTGCTTTCAAGATGTTTTTATCTTTAGGTTTCAGCAGTTTTATTGTAATCTGTCTAGGTATGGTTTTCTTTGAACTTTTCCTATTTGAGATTTGCTGACATTCCAAGTCTTTAATCATATTGGGGTAGTTCTATGTCCATCACTTTAAAAAAATTATTCCCTCCACCATCCCTTTCCTCTCTTTTGTCATGATACAAATTACAGGTATTTTAGACATTTTAATATCGTCTGACAGGTTGTTGAAGCTCTGTCCATGTTACCCTCATTTCTCTCTATTCCTTAATTGGTCTGTCAAGTTTGCCGACTCTTTCCCTTGTCATCTCCATTCTGCTATTGAGCCCATGGAGGAAGAATTTATTTCAGGTATATTATATTTTCTAGTTCTAAAATTTCCATTTGGTTATTTTTATAATTTCTATTTCTTTACTAAGAAACCCTATCTTTTCATTTCTTTCTAGTTATTTTCCTTTACTTTATAGAACATAGTCATAAAAGTTTCCTTAAAGTCTCCGATAATTTCAACATCTGTATACACATGGGTTTGGCATTTGTCGAGTGTGTCTATCCCCTAGATTTAGCCATACCTTCCTGGCTCTTTGTATGGTGAGTAATTTTGCATTGTGTTTTGGACTTTCTGAATGTTATGCTGTGCTCTCAGTCCTGTTGTAGTCCTCTGGACAATGTTGATGTTTGTGTTTTAGAAGATAATCAACCTGGTTGATTTCAGTCTAAATTCTGTTCCATCTTCTATGCCCAGTGGTTCAAATCTCAGCCCTTTTGGTTTGATTCTTCCCCAAAACATGTTCAGGAATTGGGATGAGACCCTTGTAGGGACAGGCACAGAATTAGGGAACCCCTTCTCTGGTTGTCTCATCTCTGGATTTCCTTCTCACACCCTCTATCCTTCAAGGGCTCCTTTCCTAGTTTGTTTTGGTCAGAAGGACATGACTTCTATTACCACTGCTGTATCATTTCATGAGAAAGACAATGCTATATAAAAAAGAAATGGGAAACTCCCCTCTTTGCAGGATGTATCTCCAGCTTTTGGCTCCTTCCACAACTGACCTGTTTTTGTTTACTTTTCAGAGTCCTCAGATAGTTTTGTAAAAAATATTTTGCCCAAATATATTAACTATAATTAATGAAAGGAATGGGTTCCACCATAACAAAATTGGAACTCATCTATGAATTTTAATTTCAATTTTTAAATTTTTCATTTTGTATCTAGAATTTTCATACATACTTTTGTGAAACTTACTTTTACTACTTCTAAAAATTATTTTATTGAGGTCATATTGGCTTGTAACATTGTGTAAACTTCAGGTGTACATTATTATATATCAGTTTCTGTGTATACTGCATCATGTTCACCACCAATAGTCTAGTTTTTATGTGTCACCATACATATGTGCCCCTTTATGTCTTTTGCCCTCCCCCAACCCCCTTCACCTCTGGTAACCATTCATCTGTTCTCCTTATCCATTTGTTTGTCTTCCACATATGAGTGAAATCATGCAGTGTTTGTCTTTCTGTGTCTGGCTTATTTCATTTAACATCATACTCTCAAGGTCCATCCATATTGTTGGAAATGGCACGATTTTGTCCTTTTTTATGGTTGAGTAGTAGTCCATTGTATATACATACCACATTTTCTTTAACCATTCATTAGTTGATGGGCACTTGGTTTACTTCCAAGTCTTGGCTTTTGTGAATAATGCTGCAGTGAACATAGGGATGTGTAAATCTCTGAATTGCTGATTTCCTGTTCTTTGGATGAATACCCAGTAGTGGGATAGCCAGATCATATGGTATTTCTATTCTTAATTTTTTGAGAAATCTCTATGGTTTCCCATAGTGGCTGCACCAGTTTGCATTCTCACCAGCAGTGTATGGGGGTTCCCTTTTCTCCACATCCTTGCTAACAGTTGTTATTTCATGTCTTGTTAATTTTAGCTATTCAGATGGGTGTGAGGTGATATCTCATTGTAGTTTTGATTTTCATTTCCCTAATAATGAGTGATGTTGAGCATCTTTTCATGTGCCTTTTGGCCATCTGTATATCTTCTTTGGAAAAATGTTCATATCCCCTGCCCATTTTTTATTGGGTTGTTTTTGTTTTTGTTGTTGAGTTGTATGAGTTCTTTATGTATTATGGAAATTAACCCTGTGCTGGATATATGATTTGCAAATATTTTCTCTCAGGTGGTGGGTTGTATTTTTATTTTGTTCATGGTTTCCTTTGCCCTTCAGAAGCTTTTTAGTCTGATGTAGCCCCATTTTTTTTTCTTTTGTTTCCCTTCCCTGAGTAGACATACTGCTAAGACTGATGTCAAAGTGTACTGCGTATATTTTCTCCTAGGAGTTTTATGGTTTCAGGTCTTACATTCAAGTCTTTAATCCATTTTGAGTTAATTTTTGTGTATGGTGTAAGGTAATGGTCTACTCTAATTCTTTTCATGTAGTTGTCCACTTTTCCCAATGCCACTTATTGAAGAGACTTTCCTTTCTCTGTCATATGTTCTTGGCTCCTTTGTCGAAGATTAGCTGTCCGTAGATGTGTGGATTTATTTCTGGACTTTCAATTCCGTTCCATTGATCTGTGTCATTTTTTCCTGCCAGTACAATGCTGTTTTGATTACTATAGCTTTGTAGTATATTTCAAAGTCAGGGATTGTGATACCTCCAGCTTTGTTCTTTTTTCTTAGGATTCCTTTGGCTATTTTGGGTCTTTTGTTGTTCCATATAAATTTTAGGATCCTTTGTTCTATTTCCATGAAGAATGTCATTGGGATTCTGATTGGGATTGCATTGAAATTGTAGATTGCTTTAGGAAATATGGACATTTTAACTATGTTTGTCCTTCCATTCCATGAGCATGGAATATCTTTCCATTTCTTTATGTCTGCTTTGATTTCTTTTGGTAATGTCTTATAGTTTTCTGTGTGTAGGTCTTTCACTTCCTTGGTTAAATTTATTCCTAGGTATTTTATTCTTTTTGTTACAGTTGTAAATGGGATTGACTTCTCTTTCTGCTAGTTCGTTATTAGTGTATAGAAATGCAACTGATATTTGTATATTGATTTTGTACCCTGCAACTTTGCTATAATTGTTGATTATTACTAACAGTTTTCTGGTGAATTCTTTATAGTTTTCTATAAGTAGGATCATGTCATACACAAACAGCGAGAATTTTACTTCCTTTCCAACTTGAATCCCTTTTATTCCTTTTTCTTGCCCAATTTCTCTGGCCAAAACTTCAGTATTATGTTGAATAAGAGTGGCACCTTTGTCTTGTGGCTTTCAGTTTTTCACCATTAAGTATGATGTTAGATGTGGGTTTGTCACATATGGCCTTTATCACATTGAGGTGCTTTCCATCTATACCAACTTTATTGATAGTTTTTATCAGAAATGGATGTTGGATCTTGTCAAATGCTTTCTCTGAATCTATTGAGATGATCATGTGATTTTTATTCCTCATTTTGTTAATCTGGTGTGTCACATTGGTTGATTTGCAGATGTTGAACCATCCCTGCATCCCTGGAATAAATCCCACTTGATCATGGTATATGATCCTTTTAATGTATTGTTATATTCAATTTGCTAACATTTTGTTGAAGGTATTTTCATTTATGTTCATCAGCAATATTGGCCCGTAATTTTCCTTTTTTGTGTTATTCTTGCCTGGTTTTGGTATCATGGTAATGTTTGCCTTGTAGAATGAGTGTAGGAAGCATCCCATCCTCTGCAATATTTCAGAATAGTTTAAGAAGGATAGGTGTTAAATCTTTTTTGAATGTTTGGTAGAATTCAGAGAATCCATCTGGTCCTGGGCTTTTGTTTTTTGGGAGGTTTTTGGTTACTGTTTCAATCTCTTTACTTGTGATTGGTCTATTCAGATTCTCTATTTCTTCTTCATTCACTTTTGGGAGGTCATATAATCCTAAGAATTTATCCATTTCTTCTAGGTTATCCAGTTTGTTGGCATATAGCTTTTCATAGTATTCTCTTATAATTCTTTGTATTTCTGTGGTGTCCATTGTAATTTCTTCTCTTTCACTTCTGATTTTATTTGAGCCTTGTCTTTTTTTTTTTTTTTTTTTTTTTTTTTTTTTTTTTTTTTTTTTTTTTTTTTTTTTTTTTTTTTTTTTTCTTAGTGAGTCTGGCTCACTAAGGGTTTGTAAATTTTGTTTATCTTCTCAAAGAACCAGCTCTTCATTTCATTGATCTTTTCTACTGTATTTTTAGTTTCTATTTCATTTATTTCTGCTGTGATTTTTATTATTTCCCTCCTTCTACTGACTTTGGCCTTTGTTCTTTTTCTAGTTCTTTTAGATGTAGTTTAAGATTACTTATTTGAGAATTTTCCTGTTTGTTGAGGTATGCCTGTATTGCTATGAATTTCCCTCTTAGCACTGCTTTTGCTGCATCCCATAAGAGTTGGCATGTTGTGTTTTCATTTTCATTTGTTTCCAGGTATTTTTTGATTTCTCCATTAATCAAATGATTGCTCAGTAACATGTTGTTTAGTCTCCACATATTTGTGACATTCTCAGATTTTTTCTTGTAGTTGGTTTCTAGTTTCATAGCATAGTGGTGAAAAAGTTACTTCATATGATTTCAATCTTCTTAAATTTATTGAGGCTTGCCTTGTTTCTGAACATATGGTCTGTCTTTGAGAACATTCCATATGCACCTGAGAACAGTGTGTATTCTGCTGCTTTTGGATGGAATGTTCTGTATATATCGATTAAGTTCATCTGGACTAGTGATTCAGTTAAGGTCACTGTTTCCTTGTTGACTTTCTGTCTGGATGATCTATCCATTGATGTAAGTGGAGAGTTAAGGTCCCCTACTATTACTGTGTTGTTGTCTATTTCTCCCTTTAGGTCTGTTAATAGTTGCTTTATAAACTTTGGTGCTCCTGTGTTAGGTGCATATATATTAATGTGTTATGTCTTCTTGGTGGAATGTCTTTTTTATCATTATATACTGCCCCACTTTGTCCCTCATTGCTTTTTTTTACCTCAAAGTCTGCTTTGTCTGATAAAAGATGGCTGCACCTGCTTTATTTTGCTTGCCATTTGCTTGGAGTATCATCTTCCATTCCTTCACTCTGAGCCTATGTTTACTTTAGGGTTGAGATGTGTTTCCTGGAGGCAGCATACTATTGGGGCTTGTTTTTTAATCCATCCAGCCATTCTCTGTCTTTTGATTGGTGAGTTCAATCAATTTACATTTAGAGTGATTACTTATATATGAGGGCTTAATACTGCCATTTTATCTCGTTTTCCCATTGTTCTGTATTTCCATCATTTCTTTTTCCTTGTATTTCTGACTGCTATTTCAGTTTGGTGGTTTTCTGTGATGGTTTTCTCTTTATTTATGAGTTGTGACTCTGCTTTGATTTTTTGTTTAGTGGTTACCATGAGGTTGTATAAAAGATCTCATAGGGGCTGGCCTGGCATAGTGGTTGAATTCACCTGCTCTGCTTCAGTGGCCTGGGGTTCACACCACTTATCAAAGCATGCTGTGGGAGGTGTCCCACAGTAGAGGTAGAAGGGCACAGATGTTAGCCCAGGGCCAATCTTCCTCAGCAAAATGAGGATAATTGGCAATGGATGTTAGCTCAGGGCTAATCTTCCTCTCCAAAAAAGAAAAAAAAATCTCTTAGATGAGATAGTCATATGTCTTATACCCTCTTGTCTCCATTAGCCTATGCAGAGTCCATCCCTTTTGCCTTCCCCTTCCATATTTTTGTTGTATCAAATTATTCTTGTTTGTGACCAAATTGAAGTGTTTATAGTTATTTTTTGATGATTTCTTCCCTTTATCCTGTATGTTATAATTGTTTGCTAACCTATTCTGATAGCTACAATTTTCTGATTTTGTCTGTCAGTTTATCTCCTTGCTCCAAGCTTTGTAAACCTTTGCCTTTCTGTTTCAGGTAGGAGGGCTCCCTTCATCATTTCTTGTAGGGCAGGTCTAGTGGTGATGAACTCCCTCAGCTTTTGTTTACCTGGGAAAACTTGCATTTCTCCATCATATCTGAAGGATAATTTTGCTACAGTATTCTTGGCTGATAGTTTTGTCTTTCAGCATTTTGAACTTATCATTCCACTCTCTCCTAGACTGTAGGATTTCTGCTGAGGAATCTGCTGAAAGCCTGATGGTGGTTCCTTTGTAGGTTATTTTCTTCTGTTCTACTGCCCATAATATATTTTTTTGTTGGGGCCGCCTGGTGGTGCAGCGGTTTAGTCCGCGCTTGGCAGCCCAGGGTTCATGAGTTCGGATCCCGGGCACCCGCAGACGCACTGCCTGTTAGCCATGCCGTGGTGGCGTCCCATATAAAGTGGAGGAAGATGGGCACGGATGTTAGCCCAGGGCCAGTCTTCCTCAGCAAAAAGGGGAGGATTGGCAACAGATGTTAGCTCAGGGCTGGTCTTCCACACACACACACACACACACACAAAAATATATATATATATATTATATATATATATATTTTTTTTTGTCATTTACTTTTGACCATTTTAATATTATATGCCTTGGAGAAGGTCTTTTTGCATTGATGTAATTAGGAGTTCTATTAACTTCAGGTAGTTGCATGTCCAGTTCCTTCCCAGGTTTGGGAAGTTCTCCACTATTATTTCTTTGAATAAGCTCTCCACTCCTTTCTCCTTCTCTTCTTCCTCTGGGATACCAATAATCCTTATGTTACTTTTCCTAATTAAATCAGATATTTCTTGAAGGATTTCTTCATTTTTAAAAATCTTAGTTCTCTCTTCTCCTCCACCCGAATCATTTCCATGTTTCTATCTTTGAGGCCACTAATTCTCTCCTCTATAAGGTCTGCTGTATTTTTTTATGCTTTCTACATTATTTTTTATCTGATTAATGATGTTCTTCTCCAAAATTTCTCTTTGGGTTTTTTTAGAACTTAAATCTCTTTGGTGCAGTATTCCTTCTGTTCATTAGTTTATTCCTGAGCTCATTAAACTGTGTTTCTGAGTTTTCTTTTAACTTGTTGAGTTTTTTTATGACTGCCATTTTGAATTCTATGTCAGATTTTAAATTTCAGATTTGGTGTCTGAAGAGTCATCATTTTCCTTCTGTTCTGCAGTGTCACTGTAGTTCTTCATGGTGTCTGATGAATTGATCCTCTGCCAGCGCATTTGTGGTAGTAATCACCTTTTCTTACTTGGGTACCACTTTGGTCCTTTGGTTCTGGTCACGTGGGTGTCATGTTCTTCCACTGGCTCTCTGCAGACTCAGATGCTGTTGTCCCATCCACCACCTGTGTTGCTGTTCTCCAGTTGTCTGGAGGTTCTGGTTGCACCACTGCCAGGGGTGCTGGGTTCACAGGTGTCACTGTCAGTTGTCAGGGCCCTAGGGCCCTAGGGACTTGTATGTAACCCCTGCTGCTGGTGGAGTTGGTGCCAGGGGTGCCACTACTGGGGGCTGGGTGCTCCAGCCTTGTCTGCTTGCAGTTGTGTGGGTCAGGCCAGTGCCTCTGCCATCACTCCACTGACCATTGCAGGGCATGGCCACTGCTGCTTCTGCACTGTGGGTATTCACACAAATGTGTGGGGCTGCCACTTTGGGGGTGTTTTTGCATGTATGGGGCTGTTACAGGCCACCACCACTGCCCTGGGGGTGTGTGCACAGCTTCTGCCTTCCCACCAGCATTTGGGAGTGCAGGGCTGGGCCACTCTTGCTTCCACTCACAGATGCGTGGGCTGCTGTATTGGCATTCACATCCTGGTTTGCTGCCACCGCGATTGGGTGAAGAGGCTGCTCTCCTAGTTTCACTGCTTCCCAGGGGTCCAGTCCAACCACCCTCAGAAGTATAGCTGCCTGGATTTCTTAGGCATCTGGTTGTGTTGTGTACAGAATCCTCTGTTGGTCAATTGATGTCTGTTTGTAATTTAGAGAGAAGAGAGAAAGGGAACCTCTCCACCATGATGCTGACTTTTAATACTTTTTTTTACTTTTATAGTCCTTTTATCTTTGCTCATGCTTTTAAGTCCTTTTTTTAAAAAAAATATAAACCCTATATTTAAGAAATTTGGCTGATAAAGGGAAGAGAGAAATAGGATAGCTAGATGAACCATAGGCTCAAGAGAAAGTTTTCTGGATAACAGGAAGACTTTTGTGTATTTTAAGACAAAGAGGGAAAGGGTCAGAGTCAGATGCCAGGGAACTCTCTGGGGTCTGCCCAGGTCTGGGAAGCTGGTTAAATCCCCTTTTTAAATTTTAAAAATATTTGTCATTTTTGTTTTATATATATATGGTTATTCCAGTATGTTCAGTATTGGAGACCTAGTTCTTTCTTCTTTCATTTCTACAGAAATTAGGTTTTGGAATGCTCTGCAGCTTTAGATTTTGTATTCATATATAGTTGATTTTAACTCAGGGAATGTTTTGAGAGTGAATTTTCATCTGTTTCTTCCATGCTCTGGAGCACTATCATGGGGTAGTCTGAATCACACATTTGTTAAATTTGCAGTCCAAGTTGACCTGAAGGAAAACTTTGATCACCACCAGGTGTAGGGCAGCGAGGGGCTGGCTCATGGTCCCATTACCACCTGTCACATTTTATTTAATCCACACTTTTTTAAAGGTCCCACTTTATGTGGTCTCTCAATTCCTGCTTCCCACCTGTTGTGAACCCAAGCCCTGTACCCTCTTCTGATATATCAATTATCTGCATTATCACTAAATGTCTCAAGTGCAGAACAGGTTTTCAGTTTGCTTAATGTTCTGGTTTTAGATCATTCTTAATGTTTGGACTCCGAGGTTACATTTATTTTGGCAAATATTTGTAGGTATTTAAAGGAATGTTTGCCTTCATTTATTCTGAATTTAACCTTTTTTTGTGTGTGTGAGGAAGACCAGCCCTGAGCTAACATCCGTGCCCATCTTCCTCCACTTTATATGGGACGCCGCCACAGCAGGGCTGACAATCAGTGCGTCGGCAGGTGCCCGGGATCCGAACCCGCGAACCCCGGGCTGCCAAGCGCAAACTAAACTGCTGCACCACTGGGCCAGCCCCCATTTATCCTGAATTTAAAGCAGGAGATATTTGTACTGAGTAGTCTGTCTTATCACCTCAGAAATATTAGCCACATTATATGTGTTAGAAACATGATTCTCAGACTCGTCACACAGACAATGTATTGGAGGGGAAAAAGTGTTTTGTCCATAATCTTGACTTGTGACGTGTGCATTTTGTGTTGCTCCTAATGTTATGCTATGGGAAAAATAATAATTTTAATCTTCTGATTACATTTTTAAAAACCAAAATGATACCAGAGTTAATATCATCTTCATGATGGTTAGAATTATTGACTTTCTGATTTCCAAATCTGATGTGTAAAATTAAAGATTTGAATTCATGTTCTATTCTGCCTCCCTGTATCTAACTTCATTTTAAAATTTATATCTAATCTATAGGTCTTACCTAAGGGTTAATACATTTTGCAAGGGCATGAATAATTCCTATATGTAAGCTTTTTGCTCTTATTTGCTGATATTATAAACTACGTCTAGATAATTAAGACTGTAAGGCTTTTGTTTATGGAATATGTAGAGATTTTCTCTGACCTTGTACATGGTCAGTATTTAAAATTCTCCCATACAAACATGTTCTCTACACACATATGGACACATATTATTTTAATAGTAATTAAAATTAAATTAGTTATCTAGGTTTTATGTTGTTTCTTTTTCACTTTGTTTTTTAACACCTTACTTGAATTAACTGATATATGATAAATTGTACACATTTGAAGCATATAAATGGATTCTTTTCAACATAGATAACACATGTGACAATGTAATCACAATCACCCCCCAAATTTTTCTTGTGCCCCTTTGGAAATCTTACTTCCTGCTTTTATTGCCCCCTCCTTCATCCCCAGATAATCATTTATCTCCTTCCTTTCACGTTAAAGTTTGTACTGGATAAGGGGTCCAATTCTTATGAATATGATTTGAATGAGACTCCTGAATTATCTCCTATAGGTATATTGTTAAATGATCTACTAAGTACTTGTGAACTACGTGTATCAAAGTAAATAGGCTTAACAGAAAAAGCCTAAATCCATATATTTCAGCTAGCCCAGAGAGCACACCCTTTTTGCCATGATTAATCATTTTAAAGTCAGTGCCTTGAATCATCTTTTAAAAGGCATTATCCATCACAGAATAATTACACATTTATTGTTGTTCCACCCACATGGATTTTAAGACCTTGATTATTTGGTTTTTTGGTATCGATTAACACCAAAGGACTGGTGGTGGCATAGCCATTTCCCACAAGCATCTGGACACAGATGCACAGCATCACTGTCCCACAGCATTCTTGAGAAAGAGGAGAAAATGCAGTCCAAGAAGTACATGACAACAAAGAAACTCATGAGCAACAGAATAGTGTAGGTGGCCCTTTTTTCTGGGGATGCTTTTGGAGTAAGCTGGTGCTGTGAAGATGCTGGGACTGACTCTTATGACTGTACAAGAGAACCACCATGTACCCACTGGAGAGGGCCATGGGCCCCATCAGGGAGACATAATGGAATGTCACCACTGCCACATATATATACCCAAGGAAGTAGCTCATGGGCCAAGTGAGCAGGATTCAGTGACAAATAGAAGATGGGTGGTGGTCACATTGGGGGTGGCAATGGCAGACATTAAGTAGTGACCACTGATGGACATATTAAAGACCCACAGAAAGAGAATGCAATAAAGGTTGTGATGTGAGGATTTATGTTTGAACTTTGCCAAACAGGAGCTTCTGGGGCTCAGGGTGATGGCCTGGGTGACACTCAGCAGGCATGTGGTACAAAGGGATAGGCCCCTCATCAACTTGTACAAGTAGATAACTGATTTACATTTGAAGTCATCCCACATTTTCTGAGACCCAAAGATGTCTGTAGCCATGAACCCCGTGGTTAGCAGCATGACTGTGTGGATTAGGGCCAAGTGACTAATGGGTAGGTCAGTGGGCTTGGGCCTGTGCTTGAGAAAGAAGGTGTGGACATGGAAGAGAGGAAGGATGGTGTTTCCTCTGATTCCAATTGCAACTTCGAAGAAAAAGGCATTCTTTATGTCAATGAAACTGGAAAGGTTGTTTTTGTTCGTCTTTATGGAGGAAAATAAGCATGTAATAAATGCCCAAGGAGAAACTCAAGAAAACTCTTTATCACAAATATGAACAATGTCATCAACTCGACCAGCACCATTGCCATCCTTAAAATAGGTGGAGTAATCCAAATGCATTCTTTTCTACCCTTCCATGCACAAGACCACTTTACCACTCTCGTGAAAGCCATCCCCAATATTTCCCTAGTTTCACCACTTCCCGGTCTTCACTGGATTGTGTATCCCGTTGCTGGGTTCACATTGTACCTGAGGTTTCCTCTATAGTGAAAACAGCCAATTTCTCTTTGTATCCACAGGAACCTGATAAAATGCTGGATATATCATAAAAGCACTATAATTTTTGTCAAATCGGAGTGAACCGAATTTCATAAAAGTGGAAAGGAGACCCTCCCAAGCAAAGGGTGTCAATGAGATAGCCATGCACACAGTCACATTATCTCAGTTCTGTCTGTATTCTGGTTTATTTATTGCCAGACCAAATAGTTTCAATATATAAAGACTGAATGTTGATAAGTATGGTCCCTGAAGTCAGGCTGCTTGAATTTACATGTATGATCTGACATTTATTACATCTGTGACCCTGAGCAGTCACTTTAACACATCGGAGCGTCAGTTATCTCGTGTATAAAACACAGATAGCCATATACCTACATCCTAAAGTGAGTACAAGAATAAACAGATTAGGAAAATATACCAAAGATAGAGGAGTGCCTGATGCATAGGGATCTCTATAGAAATGTTAGCTATTGTTTTTGTTTAGTTCCTCATACATGTGACTTAATAATTTATAGTTCTCTTAATAATTTCCTAGCTCCACTCCTGCCTAAAAAGAGATGAGAAACAACTACCAAAATAGTAGACCATTTAAACAATCTCTGTTCATAGGATTCTGATGGAATTTTGCTCTTTTCTCTCAATCTTCCAACAAAAATTCACATCTTACATATTTTTCATTATCATGCCAGAAAACAAACACCTTTAAGAGGGCAGAATCAAGTTATCAATCATTAGCAGGAACAGATTCCCAAATTTCTTTTCTTGCCATTCTTGGTCACGTGGTACTAGAGTGGTAAACATAACCACAATTTAAATAGGTTCTTACTTATTCCTTTCAAAGGCTTTAAGTAGAAGACTGGTGTCCACCCCACCCTGAAAGACGTTTCTCCATAGGAGTTCAAGCATGCAGGTCTCCTTTGAGTCAGCACTGATAACTCTCCAGTCATGAGGACCAAGCGTAAAATTTATACTAGAGAATCTGGTGATAGTCTATTTGTGGAATATTTTCCCTGTGCAATGCAGGTATTTACTTTAATTCAAAGTTTATAAATATGAGGTACATAATATTGTAAAATGGGTCCAGACACGTATTTTCACAGATTTACCATCTGTAAATCAAGGGTGTAAGGCTAAAATATTTTCACAGGTACTTATTAGCAAGTAGTTCTATTATGTGTAGTTGCTGTGAACATGGGATAGCATTTAAGCATTCAGATCCAAGGGGGGTTCTTGTTCTAAAGCCTTTGGGAATATTTGATTTACTAAAATAAAAATTCCATAATAGTAGAAAAAGTTAATCTTTTCCCAAAGTATTGAACAAGTAAAGTGATACAATCTTCTCCATTCACACATTCAGCAAATTAGAGTTTGCTCCTATGATATGCCCAGAAGAAATAACAGAAAAATATTAATCTAATTTTCCTGATGACTAAGTTTTACGAGTCACGTGCTTAAGCTCACAGTGCTGAATGGTCTTTTCTGTCTTCTATGTACTTATGAAATATATGTATTTCCTGTAAATCTGTGTCATGTATTGAAATATATACTGATAATATTTTAAAAGAATAACACTATTTAGATATATAATAGCATTAAAAGATAAGATTTTGAAAGAATTGTATAAGAGAAATTACATTGTAAGTTGTAAACTCATGTATAATTTCTGTGGAATACAAGCTTTGCTTTAATTTGGTTTGGAAATACAGAGCCTTACAAATACATAACAGTGTAAAGGTGGTCAAGTAGCATGTTTTAATCATCTTACAAGAGTGTAGGACTCCATTATTTTCAGCATATTTAGGGGACTGCAGTTGCCATGAACTTGCAATAATATTCAAGAAATCATGGTTTAGGTGGTCATTGCTTTAAAAACCACCAGTGGCGCAGCGGTTTAGTTCACGCTTGGCAACCCAAGGTTCACGAGTTCGGATCCCGGGTGCCCGCTGACGCACTGCTTGTCAGTCATGCTGTGGTGGCGTCCCATATAAAGTGGAGGAAGATGGGCATGGATGTTAGCCCAGGGCCAGTCTTCCTCAGCAAAAAAGAGGAGGATTGGCAACGGATGTTAGCTCAGGGCTGGTCTTCCTCACACACACAAAAATAAATAAACCATTGGATCCTAATCTCTGTCTCTGAGTCTGCCTCCCAGGAAGCCAACCTGTAATGAGGGGTCAAAAGATAAAGTAGCTTCTACTCCTCCTCACAAATCAGCCTGATCCCATATTTGGGCAGTTGCACCTATGAGAATTTTCTCATTTTGAAACACAACTAATCTCTTAGTAGCCTCTGCTCTTAGTGTCTACTCTTTGAAACCAAACAGAGCAAATCTATTTCTTCTTCCTTGTAACACCTCAAATTAGCAGAGAACAGCTATCATGTGGCTGCTAAAGCTTCTTTTTTCCAGGCAAAAGAGCCCTGTTTCTTCCATTGTTCCATATAAGACAAGATTTCCAGACTTGTCTCCATCCTTGTTGACCTCTCCAGTTTGCCCATATCTCTTCCTTTACAACTTGATATATTGAAAGACATCTTTTTTTCCAATGAGTAAAGGACATGATTGCTAAAAAAAGAAAAAAAACACTGCAAACTCTTGTTTTCCTTTAGGAGAAATTCCATGAGAAGTACAAGAAAAGTTAATCCTCTTTTGCCGTAGTATTGATCAAGGAAAGTGACACAATTTGTTGCATTCATGAGCATCCACTTATATTTCCTCTTTGGAGTGCCAGGAGAGACAACAGAAACTAAGACTCTAATCATTCACCGTCTCCAAACTTTGTGAACCACACACAACTTATCAATGAAGCACACACACCCACAAAAATACATTTTGTATCTGTTTGTAAATATCATAAATAAAAGTAGATAGCTATTTCTGTGCTAATATTTTTATTAGAAAGCATTCTGGTGATTTATTAACATTTCATAAAAACAAGGTAAAAGAAATTCTATTAGTGTACCTCTCACAGCTGTGGTTCATCATCTCAGTTGCACACCAGTGTTTAGGAAATCAGGGTGCCAGAAAATAAACTCTTTCCCATCAACAGGTAGATCTAGGTAGACCTTCCTCAAAAAGAGCTCTTAGGAATGGTTGATGCTGAGATGGTGCCTGACTTACCTATGTACCAGGCACAAAAATCTCATTTTACATAGTGGAGAAAATAGCTGCCCTCAGAGACTCATGAGTTCTGAATATCATGACATATATCACAGAGTAAATTAAATGTAAGAAAATTCTGAAATAGGCCACAAGACTCCCTTTAATACCTTGATAAAGGAAGCAGTCACTTTAGATATTCTGTATTCTGCCATTACCCAAACCACAGATAACAAGTGGTACATAGCTTCATCAAATGGGCCACAATCTTAAGGTTGTTGCACTCAATCCAGTGGTTAGAAGAGAAGTGGAGAGTGTAATGGAAAGAAGAAACCCCTCACCAGACCCCAGTGCAAGTTTGGATGTTTATGACCTTGTGGGTGGGACAGATTACAGGGTGAAGAGAGGGAAGGGAGGAACAGAACTTTTCTCAGCTGTAACATGAGCATAATAATGCACAACTCTTAGGTTGAGATGATGTGTAAATAGTATGATTTCTGTTTAGCACTTAGCAATGTGTCCTTGATACATGACAGAGCTTGCTTTGGTTTGTCATCATATAGCTCAATTTCACCATCGTTTTCATCACTATCATCATCATCATCTCTAAATTAAGGTTAAAAGCAAAAGGCATCTGGGAGGTGAGACTTACCCACGGCTCAAACTGATACACCCCGTGTATGGTAACACGCTCTACCTTGTGGCACAGGTCTAGCTGGAGAACTGTCAAGAGAGCTGTGAAGAAACAGCTGGCACAGTCAGGGAAGGCAAAATCATCACCAACTAGATGGCAGTCCTAAGTGAAATGTGTGAACACTAGGCAAACAAAAGTTTGAAGAATATTTGGGTAAATGAATAGCAGTATTTCTGAAAAATATTAGTGAGAACTACCCATTGCTTTTGCAAATTGAGAGAATTGTAAAGAACAGCTGAAGATGCACACTTGGAGCTAGAATCTTTATAGTACCAATATTTTTCAACCTTTCTTGAGAAAAATCAGGAGAAGAGGAAGTATTACTCTAAAGTAAAGACATAGGAAACCCTAGAGGCTCTTCATCACAAACACTGAACTGCCATTACTGGGAAACGCAGACAGTTCTGCAGGAGAATCTGTTTCCCCGATCAGTCCAATCATGAAACAAGAGCCAAGTCGGGCTTTCTCACTAAACAGCTTTCACTTTCTTTTATCATCATGTTCTTGCAGGTCAGTAACCAGAAAAGTTGATTAGTCACATTTATCTATTCACAATAAGTGCACAAGACAGAGTTTGGGGAAGAAAGATATAAAAGTTCAAGCACAGAGATTGCTGCCAGATGGTGTTCATCTTCTCCTAAATTCTCCCCTTAATTAAATGGGTTTAGGCATATCCATTATCAGTGCAAGGGGAAGCGGTATGTTTAAGTGAATAATATATGGAGAAAATATAAATGGACACAAATAGTCTTTCTCCTTGCCAAATCACACTTGGGTCTTGGGGAGCCAGGAAGGGGAAATCACCATTGTCATCACTTTGTTTTCTTTACTTTTCAGAGTCTCATGTTTGACCAACTGACCTAGCCAGGTGTCTCTATTTTTTTCTTTATTTCTAATGCAACTTTAGCCTAATAGTCACTGCCTCTAATTTGAAATATCCTAGCTACTAGAATACAAGCTTAAGAACTGACAGCATTAATTTAAATTTATGAAGTTAAATCTGGGATAACGTATGTCTTCATGAGGAAATACTGTTACTTTGTAGAAATAGGTTAAACTCTATAAGCTTTACAAGTTCTGTGTTCTTTTTTAATACAGAAACTCACTTCCTTCTAAAGAACTTGAAATTATTTCTATGTAAATATTTATTTTTTAATTACCCAAGTGACAGAGGCACTTATTACATAATATTACTAATTGACTTATGAAGGTGAGAGAAGCAATGCTGAGTATGTTTAGTGAAAATCTAGAACTTCTCTCTTCCTTGATGACTATGAATTTGAATTAATAATGTTTTAGTCTAAAATAACTAGATAACACAATAATATGTGTCCTGAGAACTTACATAGCAAGTAAATGAAAGTCATTTTATTGAGAGAAATGAATGGGAAGCTAAAATTATTTGAGTATTTCATATGGAAAAAACAAACTAATTTTTATGAATCACCAAATTAAAGGAAAAAGATAAGAAAAATTCCCATTGCATTATACAGAAAACAATCCTTTGAACTGTGGAGCAGGGCTAGAGCCGTATCTTAAAGGGATACCAAAAAACCCACTATTAGACCCAATTTGCCTTTTTCCATGGCCTGCCTGAGACCCTGCCCACACACTGATTCTAAGTCTGTGGAACCAAGTGGCACTTAACAGATGGACGTGTGGGGTGATCTGTGCATGTGAGAAGAACCTGCACAGTTTAAAGTCAAGGATGTCATTAGCTCATCTCTCTGCAGGCCTGTAATTTGAGTGTCTGTAGAAAGGTGACAAGATCCGGCTGGGGAGGACAGAACCATGACATCCCCAGTGGAACTTTTTACTTGTCTCTTAACTTTACTTTATTCTCTCCTGGAAAATAATCTGGGAAGAGGTGTGCTCAAACCTTTTCCATCAGTTCCCTTGCCACATCTGTGTGGAGGGATCAGAAGGGTCACAATCGTGGTAGACAATGCCAAGTTCTCTCGTCTTAATTCTAGGAGCAAATTAGTACAACCCCATCTCCTACTTTGTAATGTCACTCGTCTGGGGTGAGAGATGCCTGGTGCCTCCCATGAATTCACAGTGGCTCTGAGTGTCATCTCCCCATGGTGTGTGATGGGCACCCTCAACCCTAGGTCGATTCTCAGACGGAACATGTGGTTTCTGGGTGCTATTGTCCATGTAGTCCATGGTTTCTGAGCTCTCAGTTTCAGGTTTCAAGCTTTCTTTTGGGTTAAATAAGATACAAAAATATCCCTTATGGCCATGGGAGAAGGCAGCAAAAATTTTTTAAATGCAATTTCTTTTCATTTTTCCAGGAATCCCTAGAGTAGCCCTAATTGTTGTAGAATGTGCACCTCCTTCATATTGAAGACCCCGGACCATTCGTAAGATGGAATACACATCTTGGAAAAGAGGTGGGAACATTTGCATTCTGTGACTGAAGTATGAGAAATCTCATCACTGAGCCCTCCAGGGCAGCAAATGAGAAATACATCATGATGGACCAGTGTGGTGCTGACCAGAGGGTGTTCTGGCAATAGACAAACCCAGAAGCATAATAAGAATATTTTGTGAAAGCAAAAATGTTATAATTTAATCTTGAAGAACTCTCAACTTTTTAAATTATTAAATTCATTAGGAAGGGAACCAGAAAAGAGACATTACAAGAGATTTAAATAGAAAAAAGTAAAATGCTCAGGAAAATAAATCATTATGTACCTAGCTATGCTACATACAGACTGCTGAGACTATTTGGCTTAGTAAAAAGTACCATAATCAGTAATGCGGCCTAACCCAGGCCATGACCCGTGGATTCACTGCCCGTGTCTGTCATTCCTGCCCCTGGTCAGAAATATGGAACACTTTATCTGTGGCTAATAAGACATACTGAGCAACAAGTGAAAAGCCATGTGGGTGTGGTAACCTCACATGCCAAGCAGCAAAGTTCTCTTCTCCAGTAGGGTCAGGTGAGCACCATCTAACGGTCACAACAGCCAGCTAAGTTTGGGTTTTTCTCAAGAAGCTATCTGCAAGCAAGTAATTAAATGTCATCAGAAGGGATGGCAGCAAAATGGAAGCTCTAAGCTATTATTCCTCTATACAAGCATTGAACAAATTAAGCAGAGAGATTGCTGGGTAGATGGCAGTGTAGGAGGACTCTGAACTCACCTCCTCCACGGATGCATCAAATTTACAACTACCTGTGGAACAATTACCTTTGAGAGAGAACTGGAAACTGGATAAAAAGAACCCCCACAACAAGGGACAATACTGACTGAGGTGAAAGGAGCAGAAATCCCTTTCTGCTGAGAAAAAAAAAAATTCTAGCCACAGTGCTTCACAGCTGGGAGCAATCTTAAGGTACAAAGCTTTTCCTGGAGGAGTGAGGAATCTGAGCAGGAGAGCTTTGCCACAATAAGCAGCTTTTGAACTTAGCACAACTAAAACAAGCACGGCTATTAAAACAAACAGGGGCCAACCCCAGAAAAGCTATCAAATGTAAGAGAAAGAAAAAACCCACTCTTAAAGGGTGCATGCACAAATTTACCCATTCTGGAAACCAACAAAATCACCAGAGAAAGGTTCATAGTCCTTTGGTAGAAGTGACTCACTTGATAAACTCTGAGCACATCTCAGAGCTGCATGAGGCAGCTGGGACCACCTACCCAGCGACTGAGACACTGGTGGCAGCCATTATTGTGACCTAGTACAGGCATGCTGACACAGACGGTGGCAGACAGCATTGGATTTCTTACCCTGGCCTGTAAATGCAGGGTTTTACCCCATCCACTAGAGCACTGATTTAACCCAGCTCAGCCAGGGCAGGGAGCCTGCCCTAGGAACTGGTTCTGCCCACTAGCAAGCCTGCAGGGACCTTGTGGGCCTGCATAGGCAAAGTGTATGGGACCTCTGCAGTGGGACAATTGGGTCTGCTTTCTTGGGCAGGGCATGTGCATGGGGCAGGACTGTGTTGACAGCATATGTGGCCCCATGGGTGGTGGGTCTTGTCAGCTGTGGCAGACTTGTGCTGCTGGCCTTCTCAAACAGCCACATAGGGGATCTGCCCCACCTTCCAATGCCTGAAATGATCTTGTCCTGCTATGCCTGGGGCCGGCCCCACCTAGCTGCACTCCTGAGAGAGCTAACAGCCTTGCAGGCAGAGGCCTACAGCAATTGTGAGTCCCTGAGCCTAGCAACCAGCCACACTAGGGCCCTGACTCACTTAACAGCAAAACAGTAGCAAGAATGTGTGATTACACCTTATAGCCAGCAGTGCTGGGCCTTCCCCCACCCAATAGAGTTACTAAAGTGACCATAGCAGCCACATACAGCTGAGCCTTACAATCAACTGGCCAGGGGGCCAGCCTAGCCTACCCAGGCACCTGCAGCAAGAACAACTCCATCACAACAGAAGGGCATGTGTAGCCCACACATGGGACACTCCTGGAACATTTGGAACTGGTGACAAGAGGGAAGCACATTGCTGGGCTTCATAGGGCATCTTTTACATAAGGCCACATCTCCAAGATTGGGAAATGTAGCTTATCTACATAATACTTAAATAAGCACAGAGAAATAGGCAAGATGACAAGAAAAATGAATATGTTCCAAATAAGGGAATAGGACGAATCCTCAGAAAAAGAAGTAGTCAGAGATAAACATTCTACCTGATAAAGAGTACAAACTAATAATCAAAAGGATGCTCAGTGATCTTGGGAGAAGAATGGATGAACTCAGAACTTCAACAAAGAGTTAGAAAAAAAAAAAACCAGTCAGGACTGAAGAATACAATAAAGGAAATAAAATTTCATTATAGGGGATCAGCAGTAGAGTAGATGACACAGAAGAACGGATAAGCAAGCTGGACAAAAGACTAGGAGATATCACCCAAGCTGAACAGAAAATAATAATAATAAAAAGAATGAGGACAGTGTAAGGGATCTTTGAGAACATCAAGTGTACTAACATCCATATTATAGGTGTCTCAGAAGGAGAAGAGAGAGATAAAGGGGCTGAGAAACTATTTGAAGAAATAATAGCTGAAAACTTCCTAATCTAAGGACGCAAACAGACATCCAGCTACAGGAAGCACAGAGAGCATCAAACAAGGTGAATCCAAAGACACCCACACAAAGACACATCATAATTAAAGTGGTAAGAATTAAAGTTGAGAGAATCCTAAAAGCTGCAAGAGAAAGGCAACAAGTTACGTACAAAGGAAACCCAATAAGGCTATCAGCTGACTTCTCAGCAGAAATTTTACAGGCTAAAAGGGAGTGCCATGATATATTCAAAGTGCTGAAAGGAAAAAACCTACAGCCAAGAATACTCTACCTGGCGAGGTTATCATTCAGAATGGAAGGAGACATAAAGAGTTTTCCAGAAAAGCAAAACCTAAAGGAGTTCATCACCAATAAGCCAGACTTACAAGAAATGTTAAACTTATTTATATAAGTGGACTTATTTAAGTGGAAAAGACAAGACCACAAATAGGAATAAGAAAATTATCACAGGAAAAGAATCACTGGTAAAGGCAAATATACAGTAAAGATAGCAGATCAACCACCTATGAAGCTAATATGAAGGTTAAAAGACAAAAGTACTAAAATTATCTATTTCCATGATAAGAGGTTAAACAATACACACCAAAAAAGAGGTTTAATGTGCTACCAAAAACATAAAATGTGGGGGAAGGGGAGCAAAAGAGAAGAGAAGAACTTTTAGTAAGAGGTCAAACTTAAGAGACTATCACCTTAATATAGTGTCCTATATGCATAGGTTATTATATATGAACCTCATGGTAATCATAAACCAGAAACCTATAATAATTACACAAAAAATTAAGAGAAAGAACTGAAACATAAGACTAAAGAAAGTCATAAAATCACAACAGAAGAGAGCAAGAGAAGAAGAAATTAACAGAGAAGAATGACTAAAACACCCAGAAAAAAGTAACACAATGGCAATAAGTACATACTTACCAATAGCTACTTTAAATGTCAGTGGACTAAATGTTCCAATCAAAAGATGTAGGGTGGCTGATGGATAAAAAGACAAGACCCATATATATGCTGCTTACAAGAGACACACTTCAGACCTAAAGACACACTGAAAGTGAAGGGATGGAAAACGTTACTCCATGCAAATGGCAATGAGAAGAAAGCTGGGGTAGCAATGCTTACATCAGACAAAATAGACATTAAAACAAAACTGCAACAAGAGACAGAGAAGGGCACTACATAATGATAGAGGGAACAATGCAAAAAAAGAATATAACACTTGTAAATATCTATGCACCCAACGTGGGAGCACCCAAATACGTAAAGCAATTATTAACAGACAGAAAAGGAGAAATAGCAACACAATAATAGTAGGGGATTTTAACACTCCACTTACACTAATGGGTCATTGAAATAGATCAATAAGGAAACATTGGCCTTAAAATGACACATTAGACCAGATGGACTGATAGATGTATGCAAAACATTCCACCCCAAAACTGCAGAATACACATTCTTTTCAAATGCACATGGAACATTCTCCATGATAGATCACATATTAGGCTGCAAAACAAGTCTCAATAAATTTAAGAAGATTGAAATAATACCAAGCATCTTTTCTGACCACAACGGTATGAAAATAGAAATCAATGACAAGAAGAAAACTGGAAAAGCCACACAAATGTGGAGATTAAACAAAATGCCACTGAGCAACTATTGGGTCAACAAAGAAAGGAGGAAAAAAAAAAAAACCCTGAAGACAAATGAAAATGAAAACAGGACATGCCAAAATCTATGGGATACAGCAAAAGTGATACTAAGAGGGAAGTTTATTGCAATACAGGCCTACCTCAAAAAAACAAGAAAAATCTCAGATAATCTAACAGTGCACCCAAAGGAACTACAAAAAAGAAGAAGAAATAAAGCCCCAAATAAGTAAAAGGAAGGAAATACTAAAAATAAGAGTGGAAATAAATAAAGTAGTACTAAAAAAACAATAGAAAAAAGTCAAACTAAGAGCTGGTTCTTTGAAAAGATAAACAAAATTGAAAAACCTTTACCTAGACTTACCAAGGAAAAAAGAGAGAAGGCTCAAATAAAGTCAGAAATGAAAGTGGAAAAATTACAGCAGATATCTCAAAAATACAAAGGACTATAGCAAATACTATGAAAAGCTACATGCCAATAAATTGTATAATCTAGAAGAAATGGATAAATTCTTAGGGTTATATAACCTTCCAAAACTGAATCAAGAAGAAATAGACAATTTGGATAGACCAATCATCAGTAAGGAGATCAAAGCAGTAATCAAAAACCTTCTAAAAAACAAAAGTGCAGGACCAGATGGCTTCCCTGGTGAATTCTACCAAACATTCAAAGAAGACTTGATCCCTATCCTTCTCAAATTCATCCAAAAAATTGAAGAGGAGGAGAAGCTTCCTAACTCATTCTGTGAGGCCAAAATTACCCTGATACCAAAACCACACAAGGACAACACAAAAAAGAAAATTACAGGAAATTCTTCTAAAAGAAGACATAATATCACTGACGATTATAGATGCACAATTCCTCAACAAAATACTAGCAAGTCCAATACAACAATACATTAAAAAGACCATACACCACGATCAAGTGGGATTTATTCCAGGAATGCAGGGATAATCAACATCCACAAATCAATCAGTGTAACACACCACATTAACAAAATGAAGAATAAAAATCACATGATCATCTCAATAGATGCAGAGAAAGCATTTGACAAGATACAGAATCCATTTATCATAAAAACTCTGAATAAAATGGATGTAGAAAGAAAATACCTCAACATAATAGAGGCCATATATGATGAACCCACAGCTAATGTCATACTCAGTGGTGAAAAACTGAAAGCTGTCCTTTAAAAACATGAACCAGGTAAGGCTGCCCACTTTTGCCACTATTATGTAACAATATTGGAAGTCTTTGCCACAGCAGTCAAGCAAGAAAAAGAAATAAAAGGGATCCAAATTGGAAAGGAAGAAGTAAAACTCACTGTTTGCAGATACCACGATTTTACATAGAGAAAACCCTAAACAATCCACCAAAAAACTGCTAGGAATAATAAATGAGTACAGTAAAGTTGCAGGATATAAAAGCAACATACAAAAATCAGTTGTGTTTCTATACACAGTGAAGTAGCAGAAAAAGAAATAAAGAATACAATCCCATTTACAATTACAACAAAAAGAATAAAATACCTAGAAATAACCTTAACTAAAGAGGTGAAAGACCTGTACACTGAAAACTATAAAACATTGTTGAAAGAAATAGAAGACAAAGAAATGGAAAGATATTCTGTGCACTTGGATTGGAAGAATTAACATAGTTAAAATGTCCATACTTACTAAACCATCTACAGATTCAGTGCAATCCCTGTCAAAGTTCCAACAACATTTTTCACAGAAATAGAACAAAGAATCCTAAAATTTATTTTGAACAACAAAAGACCCCCAATAGCCAAAGGAATCCTGAGAAGAACAAAGCTGGAGGGATCACACTCCCTGATTTCAAAATATACTACAAAACTATAGTAATCAAAACAGCATGGTACTGGCACAAAAACAGACACAAGATCAATGGAACAGAATTGAGAGCCCAGTAATATACCCACACATCTTTGGACAGCTAATTTTTGACAAGGGAGCCAAGAACATACAATGGAGAAAGGAAAGTCTCTTTAATAAATGGTGTTAGGAAAACTGGGCAGCCACATGGAAAAGAATGAAAGTAGACCATTATCTTACACCATACACAAAAATTAACTCAAAATGGATTAAAGATTTGAATGTAAGACCTGAAATTATGAAACTTCTAAAAGAAAACAAGCAGTACACTTTTCGACATCGGTCTTAGCAGCGTATGTTCAAGTACCATGTCTGACTAGGCAAGGGAAACAATAGAAGAAATAAAGAAATGGGACTACATCAAACTAAAAAGCTTCTGCACAGCAAAGGAAACCATCAACAAAACGGAAGACAACCTAACAATTGGGAGAAGATATTTACAAACCATATATCTAATAAGAGGTTAATATCCAAAATATATAAAGAACTGATACATCTCAAGAACAAAACTAGCAACCCAAATGAAAAATAGGCCAAAGATCTGAACAGACATTTCTCCAAAGAAGATAAACAGATGGCCAACAGGCACATGAAAAGATGTTCAACATCACTAATTATCAGGGAAATGCAAATCAAAACTACAATGAGATATCACCTCACACCCATCAGAATGGCTATAATTAACAAGACAGGAAATAAGTGTTGGACAGGATGTAGAGAAAAGGGAACCCTCATTCACTGCTGGTGGGAATGCAAACTGGTACAACCTCTATGGAAAACAGTATGGAGATGCCTCAAAAAATTAAAAATAGAAATACCTTATGATCCAGCAATCCCACTACTGGGTATTTATTCCAAAGAAGCTGAAATCAACAATCCAAAGAGACTTATGCACCGCTATGTTTATTGCATTATTCACTATAGCCAAGAAGTGGAAGCAACCCGAGTGTCCCTCAACTGATGATTGGATACAGAAGATGTGGTGTGTGACAAACACACACACACAAAAGAATACTAAGCCATAAAAAAAGACAAAATCATCCCATTTGCAATGAGATGGATGGACCTGGAAAGTATTACGTTAAGCAAAATAAGCCAGACAAAGACAAACACCGCATGATTTCACTCATGTGGAAGATAAACTAACCCACAGACAGAACAGTTCAGTGGTTACCAGGGGGAAGGGGGTTAGGGTGTGGGCACAAGGGGTGAAGTGACACACTTATATGGTGACTGATAAACAGTAATGTACAACTAAGATTTCACAGTGTTATAAACTATTATGACATCAATTAAAGAAAATTTATACTCCCCCCCCAAAAAAGGAAAAGACTCAGGTAAGCAAAAATATTTTAAAAAGCCAGCAATTCCTAGCCTTACATTCATTTCTATGACTTAAAATTTTTTATGTCCTGTTTTGGTAATTCACAGACTCAAAGACATGAAGCTGGGTATCTGAGGGGTACTGTAGATATTAAACCAATTTGCTGTTTTTCATGTATAATTTGAAGGGTGACTCAGGGGTCTCGGATTTGTGAGCTATTTTCCAGAAGACTTGTGAGCTTGTTTTGTTTTCAAGAGGATTGTGAGCTTGTTTTGTTTTCCGGAGTTGTGAGCTTGTTTTGCAGAAGAGATGCCCTTGGGGAGGCTGCAGTCACCGGATGGTGGCAGGCCCTCAGCAGCTGTTGAAGCCAGAAGTCAGATGGCTCAGGGGCTTATCGGAAGTGACCCCTTTGTTTCCCCAAAGCTCCTCCTGCCAAGCCTCTTAGCTCTATAAAACCTCTCTGCTTTCTGTTCTTGGGGAGGTGGATTTGAGGGAACCCAGGCTCCCACCTACTCGTTTTGGCCAATTCAAATAAATCTTTCTCCATCTCCAAGCACCGATGTCTCAGTGTTTGGTTGATGGGCATAGGGCACATGAACTTGAGATTAAGAGGTTCAGTGTCAGATCCACCTGAAATGCTAAAAATTCTATTTAATATAATCTTATTTTTATTTTATAAATCTTATTTTTAGTGTAATTTCAAATAAAATGTGTAGTTTGTATTTACATGAAACTGACGTTGTATTCCTTTAAAATGTTCTTGGCTATAGTGTATCAGAATGACTTTTCCCTCTCACTATCACATATATGTTCTTTTAAATTTAGGCACATTTTATGCTTTTAAAAACATTCTAGGAATGTAAGGAGACACTAAAATAGAATAAATTTAAATTTGTGATAAAATATGGTATTTTTCATGGCTTGGCATAGTGATATTTATTATAGATAAACACAGGGGTCTATTTATCTGGCTACAATTTTCATTTCCTTATGTTAGAAAACATTTTTTCCTTGATATCTGACATATATCTGGAATTACCATCTTTTCCGAGCCGATCTATTAACGTTAGAGTTATTCGTTACTAACATAATCATGGAGGAGAGAATATAGAATTTAATTCCAGATATCATTTAAAAATATTATATTAAATTTACTAAAGCCTCTAGAACTAAAGACAGGAAATTTCTTTGTTGTTGTTTCACTGAATTTTCTGTGATACAAGAAGTTCATAATACACACGGACAGAGAGAACTGGTTGGTGGTTACCAGGGGGAAGGGGGGTGGCGGGTGGGCACAAGAGGTGAAGGGAGGCATCCACATGGTGACGGACAAGAATAATGTACAACTAAAACCCCACAATGTTATAAACTATTAAGACATCAATAAAAAATTCATAATAATTTAGAGAAAAAATATTTTTATCAATAATACTTTATCTTCTAAAGGATTTTTCACTGCTCCTTCCTCCCAAATTTCAAATGATGATGTTCTCATTGAGAACTTTCTTCCCAAAAATATTTGCCAAGTAAAATCTTAATCCATCACAAATTTCAAATTTGGGGTATATAAATAAGCCTGTTCTCCAGTAATTAAGTGGTTTTGAAGGAGAAGAAAATGATAACAGTATTATCATAATGGAGACTCTTCCCTTCCTGGACCCCAAATATCTAACAATATAATCCTGGGAAACATGGACGGATTTATTGACGGAGACTCGAAGGTGAGCGTTCCTACTCCTGAACAGCTAAGTGTCTTTCAGGGCATGAGTGAAGACACCAAGAAACAGCTTAGGTAAAGGATGTCTCAGTATCATTCTAGTTGTTCTTAAACTTACCCATGGCAGCATATCCTCTCCCCTTGATGATGCGTGTGGCACGGCAGTTACGTAGCAAAGCGTGCCAGGTTGAATGTGACCAATTCTGTTACCAATGCCTGGATTATAGATCTTAAATACTTGGTTTTCCTGGAAATTGCTGCGTTGCACTTGCTATGCGAATGTGTTATGTAACCTATTCCCTTCTGCTGGCTGCTGAGATGCAAAAGAATTGGCAAGTTGTCTGATAAAAAGTCCCACTTTGTTCTTTGCTACAAAAACATCTCCAGACTTGATGTTTGGGCTTTCAGCTAAATTTAGCATCATATTTATGACAGAGCTCCTCCGATTTTCCCACCTCCTAACTCTGCAGTACCATTTTCTGTCCTCTTACTTCTTCACAAAACACATATAAATGCCTTGGATAGTAAATATTCCAGTAACAAGGAAGAATGTTAGCTCCACCTTTCATTGGATTCAACTTCATTTGTTTAACCCAAAGTTGTCTTGTGGTTCTCATCCTTGTCATGTGTCATTTGTATCTTGCACAGAAGGCATATTTGGCCTCCCTTGGCTTTGCCAGTTGTGTTTATATTTCAGTGGTTTTGGCATTGATTGCATGAGCATTATGTCCAGTACATAGATTCTCAATATCTCTGGCTTCCCTTAAAAATGTATACTGATAAAATTAGAGAGTTATACTAGACCTTTACAATCATTTATTCCATCATTCTGACTATTCATATGGGGATTCTGAGGATAAATATGATCACTTTCACAGTGTTACAAAGATCAAAAATGCTAAGGAATAGATTATATTAAAGAGACTGAGGAAAATGCCTGAATTCAGGTCATGGCCCTTCAGTGTGATTCTTAACATGTACACAGAACTCTGGATAAATACTAAAGATTAATTACAGGAGACTCGAAGCCATGGGTTCCTACTCCTGAGCGGCTAAATGTCTTTCAGAGCATGAGTGAACACCCTGTAGGAAATATCTTAAGTAAAGAACGCCCCGGCATCATTCAAATGATGGAGGCATTTCTCTAATCCACAGGTCTGAGGAAAAGGAGAATATAAAATGTGGCATTACTACTGATCATTGAGAAGGAGACCCTGTCAGATATCTCCATTTCCCTGGAGTGGGTTGTGAATGTGGGAAATATCCAGAGCTATCTCCTGGGGAAACTGGAAAATAAAAAAAGCCAGAATACTGCCAGTGTGCAAGGATCAAAGTTTGTCAAAGGAGGCCAATGTCATGGTAGTCATTTCTTCTCAGCTATGAAATCCTTAATATACTACATTAACTCTCTCAAGCCAAAGTTAGGTGATAAATAATAAATCAATAATTAACACTCCCATAGTGCTCCACATGTCAGGCATTTTCTAAATGCTTTTCATATATTTATGCATTCCTCCAACGATGCTATGATAAAAGTACTATTATTATCCCCCTTTTACTCATGATGTTAACAGAGACAAAAGTATTTAAGTGAGTTGACAGTGCTCACCCAGCTAGTAAGGGGTGGCATTTAGGTTTAAACAAAGGCCATCTGGATCTAGGGTACAAACTATGAAATCCCTCATGGATTCTGCACTTCTATAAATAAACTGTGAGAATGGTCCTGTCGGGATTAACTGGAAGATTCTTATTTCACTTGTCCAAAATTTACATTAACAGGCTTTAGTGAATAATTGTTATGTAAGCAGCAGTGTTCCAAATACTGTGGATCCAAATACAAATAAGATGGCATCTCTGCTCTTGAGGAATTTGCAGAGGAGATAGAAAAGTAAACAAAAGCTCCCTACTAAATAGGGTAATGTGCGCTATAAAGGAAGACACAGGTGCTATAGGCTCACAGAGCAGCGTGTGATGCGAGCACCACCCTGAAGCGAAGGGAGATATACAAAAATGACTTCCTTGGAGGAATGAGTGATGTTTGAGTTGAAACTTAAATCCTGAATAAGAGCAAGTCATAATTATATAGAATTATTTTAGCTAAAGTGATGGTTCTAGAGATTGAAAAGAGTGATGGAAGCATGCCAATGAAAACGCTGCTGTTGTCAGAATCTGTTTTTCTTTTCTTTTTTTTGTGAGGAAGACCAGCCCTGTGCTAACATCCATCACCAATCCTCCTCTTTTTGCTGAGGAAGAGTGGCCCTGGGCTACCACCTGTGCCCATCTTCCTCTACTTTATATGGGACGCCGCCACGGCATGGCTGACAAGCAGTGCATCGGCGGGCACCCGGGATCCGAACCCGCGAACCCCGGGCTGCCAAGTGCGGACTAAACCGCTGCACCACCGGACGGCCCCCAAGAATCTCTTTTTCTTTCCAGAAATATATTATTTGCTTTAACATTCCCTTGAAGATGAACAAACATTCCAGTTACATTGCCATAGAAAATGCCTTTTGTCCCCAAGCTGGCTTTGGAATCCCAGCAAGTACCTTTCTTCTTTTCCGCCACATGGCAATTTTCCTTGTGGGATCCAAGCCCAAGCTCACTGACCTGACCATCACACTTGGCTATAATACATATAATAATGCTCCTCACCATGGGGTTCTTGGTGTCTACGGACATATGGGGGGCACAGGATACTCAGAGTGACTTCAAATGCAAGGTGACTGTCTTCCTTAACAAGGTATTGAGGGGACTCTCCATTTGTACCACCTGCCTCTTGAGTGTGCTTTAGGCCATCACCATCAGCCCCAGCAGCTCCACGTTGGCTAAATTCAAACTTAACTCTTCAAGTCCCATCCTATGTTTATCTCTCTTATGGGTCCTGAACAAGTCCATCTAGCAACTTGCTCCTCTACACTGTAGCCATGCCCAGTGAGACCCAGGCTAGTCTTCTGTTCCTCACTGAGCACCGTTCCTTTTGCCCATGAGCTACATCCTGTTTTTCACACTGATGGCATTCAGAGATGTCTTCTTCCTGGGGCTTGTGGTCCTGTCAAGTGGATACATGATAATTCTCTTGTACAGACATAAGCAGAGGACCCAGCATCTTCACAGCAAAAGCCTCTCTCCCAAAAACTCCCTGGAAAAAAGGACTCAGATGATTCTGCTGCTAGTGAGTTGTTTTGCGATCATGTATCATGTGGACTTCATTTCATTTTCCACAAGCATGACATGGACAGACCCAATCCTGGTATGTATCCATGTGCTTGTGGCCACTAGCTATGCCACAGTCAGCCTTTTGGTGCTAATCAGTGCTGAGAAACAAATTATAAAAGTTATGCAAACCATACGGAAGAAGAAAGGTCAGCATTTAACAAAACAGCAATAGAAATATCTTAAGAAAAAAGTTTTTCACTCAGAACAATTTTGTTTCACAGAATTTTCTCTCTGAAAAAATTGATTAATATGGGATTATAAATTTTCTGTCATAAGTAATCTTTATATATATATGATAATATGATATATATGAGATATATATATATATATGGCTAGCAAGTGCATTGTTGTTAATTTCCCCTGTATCTATATCCATTACATTAATTTGTATGCTTAAGAATTTCTTGGCTTTCCATTTCTTTTTGCATCTCAGACCTTTCTTCTTGGATTATTTTCTTCCTTCCAGCATTACATTCCTTGAAAATTCTTTTAGTGAAGTTCTATTCGAGGTACATTGTCCCTTTTTTGTCTAAAAATGTCTTCATGTTGTACTTCTCTTGAAAGATATTTTAGCAAGATACACAGTTCTATGTGGGTTGATATATTCCTTCAGCATTTTGAAGAAATTATTACTGTCTTTTGGTTTACACTGTTGATTTTGAGAATTATATTGTCATTCTGGATGTTATTCCTTTTTAGGGAAATTCCCCCCACTTCTGGCTAGTTTTAATTGCTTGTATTAGTTTTAAGTATTCTGTGTTTTCACTAAAAGGTATCTACATGTGGACAGCCTTTCTACATTTACATTGATATGTCATGTGTCTTATTAAGTCTCAATCTGTGTAATTATCCTTTCTGGGGAAGTTCTATGTCTTTATCTCTTCAAATACTTGTTTTCTTTTCCCCCACTCACTACTTGTGAAATTCCAATTCCATGTGTGTTAAACCTCATTATTTTATTCTCTATATCCCTTAATCTTTTTCATATTTTCCATCTCTTTGTTCTCTAAACTACACCCTGAATAATTTCTTTAGTCTAATATTCTAGTTCACTAATTCTCTCTTCACCTGTGTGTAAACTATTTCACACACCCATTAATAGTGTATTTCATTTATTTTATATTTTTGTTCCTAAGAGTTTTGTTTTTTTTTTAAATCTGCCTGGTAATATTTTATAATTACATATTTTGGTCATAATTTATTAACTTTTGTATGTCTTTAAACATTTTAAAAATAATTTTCTCTATGAATATCTGATATCTGATACCCATGGAAATATAATTCCACTTCAGTTTCTGATGGCTATTCTTAGCATTTTCATTTTAGATTATGGGTCCGTATTTGGCAATTTTAATACATTGGAAAACTGAACATCCTAGTTGAGATATATTTATCTAGAGGGGATTTTAATTTTCTTCCTCTTCTTACATGGCACCAACTTGGGGAATTTTCAGATTAATCTTTTGTTTAGATTTTTCTGGACTCTACACGTGGGATAAATTTGAACTCCAAACCAACATGAAAGCAAGATTATGTTCCCCAGAAGGAGCCAAGGAAGTAGCAGAGTAATCTCATTGTTAATTTCCTGTGCAGATTTTCCTAACTCACATTTTTACTAAAGACATGAATCTTCATGAGCACTGGCTTTATGTAGGTGTCTTCGTTCCTCCTTTCTGCCTTGTGTGGATTCATGATATTGTCTCCTGTCCTGGGTAGCTGTTCAGAACCATGTTTCCAGGCTCCCGTTATCAGTAAATCACCTAAGAGGAACCTGGGCTTCCTGGTTTCAGATCCCTCTTCATTTTAGCCCCCCATGGATTTCCCATACTAGTTTGTAAACTCAGTTATGCATTTAAAACAAGGTTGCTTTATACACGGCTTATCGCACACTTTTAGTGGAAAGTACCTCTGTGTCTCTAGACTGTTATATTACCAGAAGAACCACTACTGTACATATAAGAGAAAAACTTTTCTAACTATATAAAGTTTTATGGCCATAATGTCTCTTGAGAAATACTGATTTTGTGATGGCCTGTGCTCTTTCTAATATGTTATTTTAATAAATATAGTTTTATGGTGTACTTCCAATTCAAAAATTAAATGCATTATTTTCAGTGCTACATGACATGAGGACTTCTTATCCCCATTTTAACAAAGAAGACACTTGTATATACAGAATTATTTACACCCAGAGTTTATAAAGGTAATAATTTGGGAACTGAATTCAGGTTATATAGCTCCAACACTTTCTTCACAAAAAAATTGTCCCTGTATATTTATAATTTCAACTTTGATGTCCCTCATAATCCAAAATCATGCAGAATAGAATTTAACGTGTTCAAAGTAGATAGGCAATCTTTCTAGACTATCCTTTTATAGTGTTAATATATTGAGGCTAGAGTTTATGACTTTTTATATATCTGGTGTAATTTATTAACTGTTCAGCCTAATTATTGGAATATTCTTTGGGTGCTAGAAAAAAATACAAATTCTCTTTTTTGTGGGATACAATGAATGTATATGTTCATTAGATCAAACTTTTTAAGTATATCATTCACTTTTGAAGTGACTGTAGGAGACAGAAAATCTGAATAAACCAAGTCATTAAAGCAACTGAATGAACAGTAAAATCATCCTGAACAAAAAGCATAGGATCAGATCATTTATAGAAAGTTTTAAAAGATTGTGAATGAATAATCCCTAAATAATAATAAAAATATTAAAACATTAAAAAATAAATAACAATAATTTTAAAATGTGGAAAGAGGCTCAACTCATTTTATCAGACTAATATAACCTTAATCTGAAACAGAGCAAATAGAGTTCAATAAGAGAAAATTATATAGCAATTGTATTTGGACACTGAGAAACATTCCCTTAATATCAGAAAATAAAATTCAGCAATGATTTAACAACAACACTACATAATAAAGAAAAAAATTATCCCAGTAATGCAAGGCGAGTTCAGCCTCGTGAGATCTGTCCAAGTAAGTGACCACATTACCATACTAAAAGAAAAATATGATCATATCAATATATGCAGAAGAATGCAATCTAGAATGTTTGGTAATCACTTATGATAACATACTTTAGGAATCCAGATGATAAGACAAATTCTTTAAGCAGGGAAATGTACCCACAAACACGTCTTCAGAAAGCATTCCTTTTATGGGCAAAGAAGTGGAAACATTCCCTTTGAAGTCATTAGCAAGACCAGAGTGCTAATATTAAATTCTACTATTCAATATTGTAAGGGAGGTTCTAGAAGTACACTAAAACAAGGAAAAATCAAAATCTACTGGAAAGGAAATTTCACATTTTTAATTTTTCCCATCATATGATTCTCTAAATGTCCAACAATATGCATAAGAAATCTGTAGAAATAATGTTTGTTCAGCAAGATGACTATGTATAGAATCATGCATTCCCAAAGACATAATAGACAATGCAATTTTTAAAATGATACCATTCATAGTAACAGAAAAATCTATATGGTGCATAGGACAAATATGCACAAACTTAAATGGAGAACTTAATAAACATGCAAATGAAGTCCCAAATAAATGGTGAGGTATACTATATTCATGGATAGGAAGACACAGAATCCCCAAAATACCAATTCTCCCCCAAATTAATCAGCAATCAAAATTCAATAGGGTTACCACTAGAAATTTAAAATCAGATCTTAAAATTAGTATTAAAGAATGAGCCAAAGTAATAAGGAAAATTGAAGAAAGAAGAAAAATGATGAAAAGAAGGAAGGAAGGAATGGAGAGAGTGAAAAGAGAAAAATAAGGAGAAAGAGCTTGGCTTAATAAGTATCAAATAAAGTTTCCAGCTATGATAAGTAAGACCATGTGGTTTTCCTGTGGGTTTATATGATTGGACCAATGAGTCAGAACAGAGAGCCAAGAAACTAATCTATCCATATGTGTAAATTCAGTGTATGACAGAAGTGGTATTTTAAATCAGTTAGCAAATATGGTGGAACAGTTGGCTATCCACGTGGAAAAGCCTACCTTACAAATGTTCCAAAATAAGTTCAAGTGATCTTTGTTTCCTTTATTACCTTTTAATTTGAGGAATGAATATGTTAAAGAATAATAATTATTATTATATTAAATATAATTAACCCTCAAAAACCACCACTCAGTTTATCAAAAATGGGAGTCTAGGGGCTGGCCCAGTGGTGGAGTGGTTAATTTTGCACGTTCTGCTTCGGCGGCCCGGGGTTTGCCAGTTCAGATCCTGGGCATGGACCTACTCACCGCTCATCAAGCCATGCTGGGGTGGCATCCTGAATAGAAGAGCTACAACTCTACAACTATGATACACAACTATGTACTGGAGCTTTGGGGAGAAAAAAAAGAGGAAGATTGGCAACAGATGTTAGTGCAGGGCCAATCTTCCTTAAAAAAAATGGAAGTCTATCATGTATTTGAAGCCCATGTATCTTTCTCTGAATGTATTGAACCAAAAAAAAACCCCAAAAAACTCCCAAATGAATTGCTATCTTGACTGTTATAATCATTTTCCTTGCTTTTCATTTTCAAGTTGTTGGTGTACATGTATATAAATATGTGTAGGGTCACACTTGCTCAGCAATAAACTGTGAGCCTTTTAAGAGCCATGTGTCCCTCTGGCCCCCTTCTGGGCAGGACGCCTAGCTGCTGGGGTTTGTAATGATGCAGGGACTGGCCAGCCTGAATCTTAACTTATCTCACTCAAAGAACATCATGAAGGAACACAGAGCCCTTCCACGTGAGCCACTGTTCCTGGGAATGTTGGCCGAACCAGGGACAGCCCCTCTTGGCAAGCATATAGCCTTTATGCCCCCTGCCTATATAAGCAACCCCTCCCTGCCCGCAGTAGTGGTGCAAAACCCCGTCCAGCCAGCCGCCCCAGACACTCCCTGTGTGTAAGTCCCAATAAATCTTATGTCTCATACACTATCACTGGGTCTTTTCTTCAGTCTCTCTGCAACCTATCCCACAATGCTTGCACAACTGGATGTGCAGTCAGACAATAAGTCATTAAGATATTTTGTTAATTTCACAGTTTATATATATGGAATCATTCTATAGTCATTCCTGGTGACTTGCTTCCTATGCAAAACCGTCTGTTTATAGGATTATCCCTGTTGGTGTATGAAGCTGTAGCTCATCAGCACTTCCATGGAATGACATCAGATGAATATAATACAATGTTTTTTTCCAATCTTCTGTCTATGTGCATGTAACAAGGCTCCTCTGAACATTACTCTAGATGTTTCCTGGTCACATGTGCAATATTTTCTCTAGGGGACATACATTTGAGAGTATTTGCTTGTTCTGAAATTATGCCTGTGTTGATTTATATTAGTTTATGCTAATTTTTTTTCCAAATGGTTCCATGAATTTACCTCCTATACCTGCAATGTCTAAGAGTATTCATTCTAGCCAACACTATGATCAAATTTTTAAATTTCTCCAGTCTGGTGAGTTTGAAATTGTACCTTATTTTATTTTTGATTTTGTGTTCCCCTGAGTAATAATGAAGATAAATGTATTCTCAAGTGCACATTAAACATTCTTTTTTCTTTTTCTCTGAATAACCTGTTCATTGTCTTTTGACCATTTTCCTACTGCATTATTTTTACTTTTATTATTATAAGTCCATTAGATGTTCTGTATTTGCTTAATATATGTACTATAAACACTTCTCCCAGTTTGCAACTTGTTTTTTACTGTGTTTATGGCATATTTTTTCAACGTTTAAACTTTTTATTATGGAAAACTTGAAATGTAAACAAAAACAAAAAGGGTAGTGTAATGTCAGCTATGGACTCATTTACCCTGCTTCAAAAGTCATCAACTCATGGCCAGTCTTGTTTCATTTATACTCACTACTTCCCCCATCTTATGCTGAAGAGAATCTCATTAATAATACTTCATAGGTAAAAAAAAATCAATATTTGTATTAAATATAGGAACTTTCTCTTTTAAAGATAATCAGAATATCATTATCACACCTGAAAACTTAACAGTAATTAAATATATCAAGTATCCAATGTTTGCATTTTCCAGATTGTTTTATTTTTTTCCAGTTTGTTTGAATCTGGTCCAAATAAAGTACAAACATTATGATTGATTAATATGTCTTTTAAGAGGGTTTCCATGCATCCCAAGTAGCCTGGGACAGTCCTGGTTTTCACCATTTTGTGGTGTTTCCTAGTGCTATCCAAAGTGACCAAAGAGCCATTTTGTGTCATTAAGAACTCATAGATTTAAACATATTTAATGTGTTTAAAAATATATTGTGATTATTACCCTTACTGATGATCAACCTGTCCTGTCTTTGGCAGATAGGAGTCTATTCATTTTGGTTCCCAGTCTTCGGACGTGACCTCATAGTGTGTGACAGCACGGCTTCCGTGCCTCCTCGTCCAAGAAGTCCCAAGCTCGTCTTATACATTTCCTGCCTAGACTTGAAGCCAGCCACTTGCCCAAGAAGCCCGGGACCACTGAGTGAAAATGGTTTGTACAGATCCCAATCTGGATGCTATAAAATTCATTACTTTTGGGTTTGTAGTTATTTCTAGGCATTGTCTGTAGAAAAACTGAAAAATATCTTATTAAAGAAACACACATATGAGTTTACACTGATAATTCAATTTCAAATTGAGAACTCAGGATTTTTACTATACTCCATCAATTTTACATCTTTATTTCTTTCTGATATTGTACTATTCTTTCTGGCTTTGTTTATATTTCCAATTTTCTATAATAAAAAGTTTAAAAGTTTGAAAAAGCTATCATAAACAGGGTAAAAAACAAGTTGCAAACTGGGAGAAGATCTTTGTAGGACATATAATTGCCAAAGGATTAATATTTGCAAAAATTTCCAAAATTCACGGTTCTCAAAGACACTAACGTCATTTCTTGTTTGCATTATCCTTACTAAAAGCACGACCTTGGACTAGTTTCTTCTTTACGTCAGAAAGGCAAGGCAGGACTTTCTGTGTTCCTGGCTTCACTATGAGAATCCAAGAGCTGCTCTTAGGTGTAGTCAGCCTGTTCATGTCCAAGAAGCTCTAAGCCATGTCACCCTACTTTGGATTATTTCTCTGGGCTACATGCCTTGATCTGTGCTCCTGTAGTTTGCAGAACCTGATAACCCACCTATACCCCTGTGTTTCTTCCCTACCTCCCTACTCATTCTAAATATGTGTCATTTTCAGTCTTTCATGTTGTTTTCATCCAAAAATATTCTTGAGCCTTTAATATATGCCAACTGAGTAAGGCTTTCAAGGATTAATGTTTTTTGTCTTGTTATTTTTTAACAGCTTTACTGAGGTGTAAATAATATACAAAAACCTGCATATATTTAATGTGTACAATTTGATGGGTTTGAACATATGCATACACCCATAGAACCAGGATAAATTTGTGAGCAAGACATACACAGTCACTGCTCTCATAAAGCTTACAGCCTAATAAGAGAGTCAGACATTAATAAAATATTTGAACAAATAAACATAAAAGATAAATATGGTGAATACTATGAAGTACAGATGCAGTATTTAAAGGATAGAGCATGTCAAGGATATTATGGAAATGTTGAGTGATGGCCTATGAGGATTGAGACGTGCAGAAATGCAGAGTGTGGTACTTGGACATCCTAGAAAGGGTGTACCCCTGGTAGACAGAGACAGGGCCTAGAAAGCCTGAAGAAGGAACCGTAGGCTATGCCGTTTTACAGAAGTTAAAAGTTTGTCAGAGTATGGTAGATACCTATAGATACCTTACTGAAATGCCATCCTTCCCCTCTCTCTCACTATGTAATTCTGTGGTGCTGAGTCCACCAATGAATTCAGCAGAAGGACATGTAAACAGGTCAAAGCCAGGAAGTTTATCTCAACTACATGGACTGATTCAGAGATAATCGTGTGAACCAATTGTGAGCCTATGAGGGAAATGAAGTTTTTGTTGGGTTCTGAAAAAGAGAGTATTTCTTCTTTCAGCCAGATGTACCCTCGTGAGAGTGTGGGACTTGATCCTGCTGCCCTTATCTGAAGCCTGATTCTAAAGCCGATACAGAGGCACCAAGACCTCCAAAGCCACCAAGCCCAAGGTTGCAGAAACAGGAAACAAAAATTCTCCAAGTGGATTATTAAGTGTAATCATGAGAGGGGCCCACCTTTCCCCTTGGGTTCCCAGATCTGCACCCTCTGGCTTTGAGGTAAGAGCTCCGTAAAGTGAATACACAACGCTGTGTATGGCAACACGCCAAGCCCGCAGGGTTTTGGAAGTTCATGAGCGGCTGTGCTAGCAGGAGAGCTGGGGGCAGGGAAGTCCAGTCCTTACTGAGAACGTGTCCGCCTCAGTGAATAAAGTGTCACCCTCCTCCTGTGATAGGAGAGATCCAATGTATTCAACTGTCACCAGGGAATATTTCCATATCGAAGACTCAGCATCAACCTCTGTGGTTGGAAGGTTGGGCACATAGCAGAGGTGGTGGCCAGATCAGCTTGGTGAGCAGATCATCAGGATGTTCACTCTGTGCAGAGCCCCCATCCCTGCTGCCATGGCCATTTAGTGCATGATCACGATGAATATGAAGGAGGCTGGGAAAGAAGGTGAGTGACATCTACGGAGAATTCCGTCTCACGCAGGTGCCTCTGGTGGGCATTTGTGTGGTGATGACTAGCCTCATAGTCTACCTACTCTGTGAGGTTGATCCTCACACCTCCCTTGAGACCTCCTAGACACCAATTTTCCAAGTTTGTAGTTTTCCAAGACCTTCATCAGCAAAGGCAAACTATTAGCTACTGCCCATGAATCATTGTAGATCTACCCCTCAGGCCATCTCTTCCTCCCATATGAGGTGTCCAACCAGGTGTACCGCACAGGTTCTTTCCACTGGGAGTATTTCTTGTCACCACTCTATTTCAGAGGCCATCCCTGTGTGCAGGTGTAGAACTAAAATGGACCACTTCCAGCTGGTGCTGGCAACCCAGGAAAATCTATCTATAAATCAGGCCCTGGGTTTTCTCCTTTACTGTTAGCTGGCCATAGGGAGCTCACCGTGAGACTGGGTATGAACTGAGGGAGAAAAGGTAAAGCAGTGGGAGGAAGAACCATGATTGTCTGAGCTCCCAGCCCATGAAGTTTACTTTTGTCTTTCAAAATGGCTTGGGCCCAAACTTGTATGTGCAAAACCAACTAACATTTCTTTTTCATGCAGTTCTGTGACTCGGTGGATCCCATTATACCCAGTTCATGATAAGAAGTTCAGTTCACTTGCTGTCCCATGACAAGGTGTTTCGTCACTCCCAGTATTCACAGGAAGCAGGAAAAGGCATAATTTTACTCCTTATGGTCAGCACTATGATCCTATCGTGTGATTTACCAGTGGAACCCTACAGCAGCCTGTCTGCCACAAACGCCTCTGACACAGTTGGGTTTGCTGAGGCTTAAGGACTGAGCCAGGGCAACTTGCTCCTCTTGCAGAGAGCTTCCTGCCCCGAATCCCATTCCAAACTGGCAGCCTGGTGGATTACCTAGTAAATGGATCAGCACTGCATGTCCCAAAGTGAAATATGTTGCCTCCAAAATCCTAACAGGCCCACCAAGATTGTGTCTCTTTCTTTGTGTGGATACTACAAAATGCGGCAACTTATCCCTCAAATGAATATTCCACATGCTCCAGAATTTTGGACTCTTAGAAACTCCAACCATTTGACAATGCCACTGAACTTTTACAGGATTTATCTCCCACCATGGCACACTTAATTGTCTTAATAAGACATCTAGAGTGCTTCCTAATGCCTTCTCACCAGATCCCCATTAGGATGGTGTCATGAACCAACATGGTGATCTGGAGCATGTAAAGATGAACAACTTCCCCGTAGACTTTGTTATGACAGAGAGAAGGAGAATGGAGACAGCACTAGAGCAAGATAATAAAGGTAACTGTTGTCCCTGCAATATAAATGCAAACCATCTTTTATTATCAATTGGAATGGAAAATAAAGCATCTGCCAGAAAATAAAGCACATACTATGTGCTCAGAATCATAGCTGCAAATTACACCACCACATGATTATATTTACACTAATCTTTTTTTTTTTTTGGAGGAAGATTGGCCCTGAACTAACATCCATTGCCAATCTTCCTCTTTTTCTTCTTTCCCCCTGAAGCCCCAGTACATAGTTGTGTATCCTAGTTGGAGGTCCTTCTAGTTCCTCCATGTGGGACGCCACCTCAGCATGGCTTGATGAGCGGTGAGTAGGTCCACGCCCAGGATCTGAACCGGAAACCCTGAGCCGCTGAGGCAGAATGTGCGAACTTAACCACTCAGCCACTGGGCTGGCCCCTACGGTAATCTTTTTGTCATTCTCCGTTACCCACTGTCAAGCAGTCCCTAAGCAGCAGCAGGGTGGCTCTCAGGGCCACAGGGGTCACTTCTGCAGCTGCGAGGTTGGCTTGCCACACTTCCATAGGGTTGACCAGTAAGGATGCAATGAGCCCAAACGGATTCAGGCAAGATCAGCATGTTGTCAGGTCCCCACAAACCACGTCCCATAGGATGACAGGGAACTGGAGGGGCCACATGACAAATGGCACAGGTGGTGGTTTGCTCTGCCATTGAAGAGCCAACTGTAAACCACAGCCAAGCAGTTTTACAGGCCTGCGTGGGGGCTGAAAAGCTGTTTCCGGCTAAATGAATTTCTTTTCGTATTGAAAATTTCTCCCTTAAATTTCTTTTTTAATTTGCAACAAGACTTTATAAGTAGTAAGACTTCGTATTTTTTGTACATTTGCAAATATTCTTGTGCCCCCCCCAACAGCTTAACTGCATGTAGATTCTACTGAGCTACCACGTGCTGCGGTCCCTCTGTATTTTGCAGGTATTAGTTTATTTCCTGTCATCTATTTTGCTGAGAGATCCACTGTCATTTTTATTGTTACTCATTTTTTTAAAAGTTGTCTCCCTGGTAGATAATTAAGATTTTCTTTTCTTTATCCTTGGTTTATCTGTAGCTTCTCTACTTGTGTGCAACCTAAGGACAAAGTCTTCCTTCCTTTCTGGGCAATTTTCAGTAATTGTCTCTGGATATTTTTCCCAACTATTTTTTCCTCTACTCTCTTTTGGGTCCCTAATAGACTTATTTGAAATTTTCCAGTTTATTTTCACTATCTAATAGTTCTTTAAAAACATCTCTGTATATGACTGTGCTGCATTCCCATAAAGTACTATCTTCAATTGTGAGTTTAAACTTTTTTAACTATTACTGGCTTACTATAAAGGATATGATAAATGCTACAAATCAGCAGGCAGATGGAGAGGTGTGTAGCGTGAGGTCTGGAGGAGCCCCGAGCACAGAAGAGTCGGCTCCTGTGGAGTTGGTGGTGCCATCCTCCTGGTACGTGGATGCATTCACCACTCCAGAAGCTCCCGGAACCCCATCGTGTAGGGGATTTTATGGAGGCTCCACTATGTAAGCATAATCGATTAAAACATTGGCCATTGGTGATGTGACCGGTTTAAACTTGGTCTCAAATTTTTGAGGATTTTTTTCTTTCAATTATCTTTTCTTTTTTTAAGCAAAGTTGTTTATTCGCTATCTCACTTCCCTGTAAATGGACCAGCAGCTCCCCGGGCTGGGCTCTGCCCTGGGGCCATCGGCTCCAGGCGCCGGCACCTGCAGAACCTGCACGAAGGACCGGAGGCGGAGGCCGCGGCTGGAGAGTCACCCAAGCAGAGGCGGAAGGAGGAGTCTAGGCAGGCGGTCAGTGGAGGTCACTGCAGCCGCTGAGGCCGGAACTCGCCTCTTTTCCAGCTGGGGATGGGTGGGGAGGGCACGGCCCCAGCTGCGAGGTCGGCTCCAGCGGGCCACGCACTCCAGCACCTGGGTCCGCGGCTGGGCCAGCAGCTTGCAGGCTGCGCGCACCGTCCCGGCGCGGCCGGCGGATCGCCCACGCCAGCCCCTTCTGCCCGGCTCCAGGGCGCGCGTCTGGGTTTCCCGCTCGCCCTCCGCGCTCCGGGTGCAGGAGGCGGCTCGGCGGCGCCAGGCCGCTTCCCTCGCTTTCGGGTGCGCTCGCGCCCACGCCGAGCCCCGGGCCAGGGAGGGGCAAACGGGCAGCCTGGGTGCGGTCTGCGCGCCGGGGCCTGCGGAGGGTGGCTGGCCGGGAGGCTGATGCAGGCGCGGAAGGAACCGGGTCCCGGCCCGCACGCCCAGGTGAGGAAGGCGGGGCGGGGCTTTTTATATTTCTAAATTTTTCCCCCCATATCTGGTTGTACTGGATATATTTCTGCTTGTTTTTGTTCTTCCCTGGGAGAAAATATATTTTAAAAAACAGCTTTATTGAGGTATAATTGATACACCATAAGCTGCACATATTTCAAGCATGCAATTTGATAAGTTTTGACATGAAACCATCACAATTAAAATAATGAACATACCGGGGTGGCCAGGTGGCGTAGTGGTTAGGTTCGCGTGCTCTGCTGCGGTGGCCCGGGGTTCACAGGTTCGGATCCCAGGAGTGGACCTACCCACCTCTGATCAAGCCATGCTGTGGTGGCGTCCCAGATCAAGTAGAGGAAGATGGGCAGGGAAGTAAGCCTAGGGCCAATCTTCCTCAGCAAAAAATAAAAATAAAAATACTTTATCTGGCTTCCTTAACTTAAGATTCATCCATGTCCTTGTGTGTATCAACATTTCATTGCTTTTTATTGCTGAGTAGTATTCCTTTGTATGAATACACCATAATTTATTCGCCTATTAATGGACTTTTTAGTAGTTTCCAGTTTTTGGTTATTGCAACCACTACGAACACTCACAAGGTTTTATGTGGACATATGCTTTTATTTCTCCTGGATAAATAGGTAGGGTCATATGGTGAGTATATGTTTAACTTTCTAAAGAGCTACAAACTGTTTTTTTAAAATGGTTGTCCCATATTGTACTTGTACCATTTGCAGATTCCTTTCTCCCCGTAATTGCTTTTCTTTTTAAACTGAAGTGAAATCATGTAACATAAAGTTGTTTGAAAGCGTACAACTTAGTGGTATTTAGTGCGTTCAGGTTGTGCGGCCACCAGCTGTCTCTGGGGTTTCATAACTTTGTCACCCAGGAGCATCCCATACCCACTAAGTAGTCCCTCCCAATCCCCGTCTCCCCACCTCCTGGCAATCACTACTCTGCTTTCTACCTCTTTGGATTTGCCTGTTCTAGACACTCCATATGAAAGGAAGCATACAATATGTGGTCTGTCGTGTCTGGTCTCTCACTTGGCATGTTTTTGAAGTTTGCCCAATTTGTAGCATGTATCAGCACTTCATTCCTCTCTGTGGCTGAATAATATTCCTTTGTGTGTACAGACCACAATTTATCCATTTATCCATTGATGGACATTTAAGTTGTTTCCACCTTTGGCTACTGTGAAGAGTGCAGCTATGAGCATTGGTGAACATGTAACTGACAACTACCTGTTTTCAGTTTGGGGGGAATGTACCTAAGAGTGAAATTGTGTAGTAGTATGCTAATTGTATGTTTTATTTTTTGAGGAACCTTCAAGGACTTTTCCATATCCTTACCACCACTTTTCTTTTTTTAATTTTATTATAGCCATCCTAATGGGTGTGAAGTGGTATCTCATTATGGTTTATGATTTGTATTTTCTTAATGACCAACAACGTTGAACATCTTTTCACATTGGCCATTTGCATATCTTCTTTAGAGAAGGCTCTATTCAAGACCTTTGTCCTTTTTTTTTGGTGAGGAAGATTAGCCCTGAGCTAACATCAATTGCTAATCCTCCTCTTTTTGCTGAGGAAGACTGGCCCTGGGCTAACATCCGTGCCTGTCTTCCTCCAGTTTATATGGGACGCCGCCACAGCATGGCTGACAAGCGGCACGTCTGTCTGCACCTGGGATCCGAACCTGCGAACCCCGGGCCGCCGAAGCGGAGCGTGTGAACTTAACCGCTACACCACCGGGCCAGCCCCGAGAGTAAATCATAGAAGTTCTCATCACAAGAAAATAATTCTGTAATTATGTATGGTGATGGATGTTAACTAGACTTCTTGGGATTATTTCAGAATATATACAAATATCAAATTATGTTCTATACCTGAAACTAATATGTCAATTATACCTCAAACCCTATTCTGAAGCATAATCTCCACCCACTCTCCAATGCTTGTGCAGTGGCACTTTCTTACCACCAAGTTGTTCTTCCACTGAAAAGTGGAAAAGGATGGAATCTTTTGTCTAACCAACTGGACTTGGGCAAAGAGTTTGAGAACCTCTGTTGTAAGAGGTACTAAGGTAGAAGAAAATAACTGACCCTGAGAATCCAGTGCCATCCTGCAATACCCACCCATTCTTTCTACTTCCTAGTCACTGCTGGCTTCCTGACTGGACTGTAGCTTCCATGCAGGCAGGCACCATACATGAGTCACTTTCCCGTGTCCCTAGGAGGTTTCCTGAATGCATCCAACGAATGGGATCCATGACATGGTCACAAATCAGTAACATCTTGGTGGTGATCACAATTTTCACTGAAAAGGTGTTTGCTAAATGTGCAAGGCTCTGTGTGAGGCTAAAAGAAGTCAAGGGGCCCTTCTCAGGGCTATGGTAGCTTCCAAACTCGGCCCGCTCCAGGTTCCTGGCTCCTAACAGTTTTTACAAAGCTCTGGCTCTCGAGACCAAGTTCTCTGCCTCCCTCACACGTCAGATCCACAGCTCCTCGTGTCTCCTGTGCTTTCGAGCTTTAAAGTGCTGTCACCTCCTTCTCAAGTGTGGTGGGCACCCTCCTGGCCCTCACGCCCTCGGGTCTCTCCTGCTGAGTGTGGGCTGACTCACGTCTAACAAACCGACTATGGTGACATGATGGAATGACGCTGGAGACTAGCTTACAGAAAGGCTCTGGCTTCTTTCTTGCTCTGATGAAGCCACCTGCCATGCTGTGAGATGACCTAGGGAGGGGCCCACCTGGCAAGGATGTGAAGGGACTCTGGCCAGTAGCCAGTGGGGAGATGAGGTCTCACTCCAACAACCCACAAGGGGCTGAAGCCTGCTGCCAACCACCTGGTGACTTTGGAAAGCCTGTCAAGCCTCGAGATGATTGCAGCCCTGGCCCACCCCTCGCTCGGCCTCCTGAGAGACTGAGCAAGAGGCCCCAGGCAAGCCATGCCGATTCCTGACAGACAGAAATTGAGATGACAGATGTTTGTTTGTTGTTTCAAGCTGCTAGGTTTTCAGGTAGTGTTTCACACAGCAACAGATAAACTAATACCCCTGGGACAAACGAGGCATTACTGCATCACAGCCTGAAAGCTGTCTAGCAGTCACCTCGGCAAGTGACTCAACCGGCAGGGGCTTTCAGCTCCTTATCTTCAAATGGGAAGGGCCTTCCCCACCTCACCTGCCGCGTCTGCATGAGGGCATCTGCTCACAGGTAAACAGTTAGCTCGCCATGAACTCAACCCAGAAAATTTTAACAGACTCTAGCTGGTTTACCAGGATCTTCAAAGAAGAATTTTAAATTTTTCATAATTTTTATTTCCTTACATCAAAAACACTTTTAAGTAGTAAAAACAAAGAACACATTCAAAATCAGGTAAAAATCATGTTTTCCTTTTAACTGACTACTTAATTCACAGCTTTTCCTCTCTTGCCTGCTACTTTGGTAACAATCAGGTCCCCAGCTCTCAAGGACGCTGCATCTAACAGGCTGGGACAGAGCCAGTGTGCACACGGCCCCAAACCAGGGCTTCAGGAATAACAAGAACAGCAAAAGCAGCCTCTCTTCACTCAGAAAGGGATTGTGACTCCGAGGATCCAAAGCCCTGCTTTCCTAACAGGAAACGCGGAGCTCAGTGTGAGAATGGAAACCCAATGTATCAGCGGTGAAGCTCAGTACCTCCGCCTATGCTCAAGGTCAAGACGGTTCTTGAAAAACAGGTATCTGGTCATCTGGCCTCTTCTATGAGGAATGGCCCCACTCCAGCATTTTTAAGGAAGTTTTTGGTTTTCTATTTCATTTCCCAAAGTGGTATAAAATCTACTAAAAGGGCTATAATGACTTAGAATACATCAGCTCACGCACCGTGCTGAGACTATTCAGCACGTTATTTCAAAGTGGCAAAATTCAGGGCAATCTGAGAAGAAAATTCAGAAGTGGCAGCTACATTCGCTGATAGGCTTCCGTGAGACACATACACACAACTCCACTTTCTTCAGTGTATACGTCCAGGGGCCAAGACCCCTGATGATCAAAATAAGTTATTTTGTACATTACAGTGCACAGAACAAGAGGGAGAGACACTGTCTTGGAGAGTGACCGAAAGGCAGTGCGCAAAGGTCCCTGTCACTCACGGCGAAGGACTGGAGCCGGAGCCTCGTGGCCGCCATTAGCTTGACCCCCCCTCCTCTCTGGTTGTGGGGGCCTCAGTGCCGGCTGTTTCCTCTAAAGGTTCTGCCGGCTTCTTCTCCTCCTCCTCCTCCTCCTCCTGGGGATAGAGGTCTGGGTATTTCTGCATGCACTCCTGCATGGCCCGGAACTGCTCTACACAGTCTGACCCCTTGACCTCCTCCGTGCTGTAGTGGAAGCAGGAGAAGGCCGACTTGAACTGTTCCCCACAGGGGCCGCTGGCCATTCCCCCAAGGCACGGGCAGTTCCAGTTAATGTCTCCATTTGGCAGGATCAATCCTGGAACAGGAAAATGGGCAAGAAAATATGAGAGAGATTCTCTAAGGTTTCAGAAAAAGCAAAACCAAGTCGTCCTCACAGGCCGCTCAGAAGGGGCAGAACGGCATGAACTGCTCTGGCACTCGCCTGTGGACCTACTTCTCCATTTGGATCAGGTTCAAACGCCTGGCACGAATCCAGCATTCCTGGCTCAGGTGGAGAAAAGCCAGCATCAGCATCTCTCTCCATGTGCAACGCTCATCTATATCCTAAGCCACGTCCCAGTGCCGTCGCTGTGGCTGTGCTCCAAGATCTACATACTGGAAACCATTTAATCCAGAGCAGAAGCCATCACCTAGCTGGTTAGCAAGAAGCTTTCTGAAAGCCCAAACACCCTAAGGAGCTGAGGTACTGATCCCCTCCTTTCACTCTCTGCTCCCCTCCCGTACAAACGATCAGGACCCCCCCACCACCACCACCACGTACCCTGCCCCTCAAGCCCCCTTCACTCTGCAGCTGCTCTCAGAAGCTCAGCACAGTGTGAGGACCAGGAAGAGGAGGTGGACCCTTCTGCAGGGACTGGGAAAATGTCCAAGACATGCTGTACAGGGAAAAGGCTAGTGGCACACCAGAGTGGTGTGGTTCTAGTCTTGTGAAAAGGAAGAACCTAGAGGAATATTAACCGTATTTACCAAACTGTTAAACTGTACATATGTGTGGGGAAGGAGGTGGGATTACATATGGATTTTCATTTGCAGTATTATACAGGCCCCTTACTTTTGAATTTTACACGTTTTCTTATATTTGAAACTTTTTCACTTCTAAATAGTATTTCTTGGTTTTCTAAAATGTTTTCAAGATGATTCCTTCATTTTCAGCTTTATGACAGACACAGAAATATGATTCATGTAAGTGTCTTACCCGAATCTTGCACAGAGATTGAGAGCATTCTTTAGGAAAGACTCTAAAGTGCCCAGTGAAATTACACATAATTTTTCACTGCAGGAAAGTACCGGGCATGGCACTCTGAGCCAGTGTCCGAAGTTCTGGGCCTATGCTGAACCCCGCCACCTACTTCTAGCTCATGCAGCTTCACTGATCAACAAACCCACTGATGCGGTCCGTTACTGGTGAAGTGGGCTAACAGTGGAGACACCCAAGGCTACCCGCTCAGCAGGCAGTTCTCCACTAGCACCACCAGGAGCTGCAGAGCACATTCTGGTGCATTCAGCTTTATGTGGTAAGTCACACAACCCTTTGACAATCTTCTGCAGTAGGTACTAACCCCAGTTCACATACGAGATTTTGGGGGTTCAGTGGGGTCCACATCAGGACCACAGCCAGGGCCCATAGGATCCCAGAGCTGGTGCTGTTTCCCTCACATCTCGCCACCTTTCCCTACTCTGCAGGCCATCTCAGTGCTGGAAACATACAGATGCTGCCCCCTGGAGGCTCAAAACCGGTAAGGAACCTACGCTATCAGTTTCCAAAAGAAATGATACTAACATTTAAAAATAGTAACCCTGGTCTGCAGGAGTCCTGGTTTCATTATTTCTCAAGGGAAGGTGAGCGAGAACGAGGGAGCTCCTTAGAGAACACTTACTGTGCCGATCTGCATTTCAGACCACAGTGTAAAACACACAGACAGTAGCTTCAGCACGTTACATTAGGCCCCGATGCAGCGTGTTTTCAAACATGCAGTAAAAGGTCTCAAGTTCTAGTCCCTGCTGCTAACCTGCCTGGCCAGCCCCATCTCCTCTGGGCCCTCAGCTTTCCCAGTGGACCAGGTGGTCTTTCAGGCCCTCCTGTCTTTCTGGTCTGTGAAAATTAGTCCTGCCATCTTCCTCGTGGTACTCCCAGCTGCTCCAAGTGCTATCTCAGCCACAGAGCTGCGTGCTGGGACGCAGGCAGCTGCCATGAATTGGCAGCCTCCTTAGTCTGCTCAGTAATTTTGCATTTGTGAGCTCAGAGCCTGGGTCCCAGAATTCTGTTTTATATGCTTCTTCATATAATTAGTTACTAGAAAAGGTTGCAAAGGCAAATACGTCGAGTCCAAGCAGATATATTATAAATGATAGGAGCAGGCAAGAGAGAAAGCAAGAGTGACAATAAAGACTGGTGGGAACTGGAAGGGAATGCGTGGTCTCGAGGCAAACACATTCAGTTTTTAAAAACACTATAAGGCAAACAAAACAAGGCCTGATTTGTCCTGCAGGCCCCACAGAGTCTTGGCCAATTAATGAAAGTGCTCAACGGATATGGATCTAAAGACAGGCAAAGTACTGGAATTTACATGATTTATTTTTCTTTATAAGAGTGCGGATTCAGGATGCCTCCTGCAGCTGCCACTCTCAGAATGCTAACACTCTGTGTACCATCCGCACTTCCCACTGCTCCCAACAGGGGCTAGGTATGCATCCTTAGCTTGACTCTGATCCCTCAGAGCAGGAAGGGTAACACAAGGAGCGCCCTACCTAAGAAAGCACACTCAGTCAGCATTTGAAAAATTCCAATCAGGAGCCCACACTCTACAGGCGGCTCCACAAGCTCTTTCCACCAGTTATCACACTCAGCATGAGAAGGTTTGTTAGTTATCATGGACGTCAGAATGGCTTTATATTGGTGAACTGAGTACTGTTGACGATATGTGGACTGTTTATGGATACTGCACACACATCCATCTGCCTTACACAGGCTGGCTAAGTTGAGTGAGTCCAGCAGCCCCAGGCCTTTGGAGTGATGCCCTAGGCCCAAGTGACCATTAACTAAGCTGTGTGCAGCAGTTCTGACTAGGTTAGCTGAATCCCGCTGCTGGGAAACCGTCCCTCTATCACAAGAGAGCTTTCCATGCAAGGTGCTTGCTGGAGCACCTACAAGGAGAGCAGTGACGTCCCCACCTCACAGAACAAGGTGTGACTCTTACATGCCAGCTTGCTAATAGAGTATGCAGATGTGGCAGGATTCAGTCTGGTAACTTGACTGAGCAGGAGGATGCCTGTCACTTTAACCTACTTGTAACTGCTGGAATCCTCTGATACCCCCCCACCCCAAACTTAATAATTGAGAAGCATCCAAAGAGCTTAAGTCAGTGCAAAATTTCAGAAGAAAAAGAGATTTCTGTAATGAGAAACTCTTAGTTTCTGGTCAGGGAAGTGCATCAGAGAAAGTGCTGGAAAGCACTTACGCCTCTGAGGGAGATGAACTTGCTGTCCTGAGAGATGGGCCATGGCTGAGATGGAGACCTGAAAACCCAGCTGTGGCCAGGACAAATGGGAAAAGAATTTTGAACACTGAACCTTTCCCCCAGTACGTGTCTGTAGGTCCCTGGGAGGCCCCACACCACTCACCATGCTCCTCGTATGGATCATTGGGGTCATCTGCCACCAGCTCTGCATTGCTTGGAGTTTCATGGTCTTCTTTGGTCACAAATATGATTCGATCCTTTCCTGGTGTTTGGAGAACAGGAGAGGACATGTTTCACTAAAGAGCAGCCAATCAACCCTAATCCCAAAGCAGCCACACAAACCAAGTTTAAAGACTGCCCCATGTGAAACCCTGAAGTGAGGTGACCATCAAACTGTCCTCCCTGGGCTGTGTAACTGACTCTGCATGATGCTCTAGCAGCCACTTCTACTAAGTGCCCGTGGCTGGAACAAAAACTCCACTAAGGTCGTGGGTGAGAAGGAGGAGGATACTTGCACAGCCTGCCTGCCATATGTATCCTCAGGTAGGAGGCAAAATGCCCCAATCCAAGCAAATGCAGCTGCGGTTGGACCTCAGACTTGCTGACAATCCACCAGTGCAACAACTCCTTTCTTCTTCTCATCAAGAAAGGAGCAGTCCCCGATAAAACTTGGAGTGACGTCAGCATCATGGTGGAGTGAGATTCTCTCTTTAAACCTCTGCCCCCTAAGACACAACAAAAACATCATACCAACAGAGGTCAACCAAACACTACAAAGGACTTCTAAGAGACCCACGCTGCGGTACATCTGACAGTTGAGGCACAGGAAGCCCTGAAGGACGTAAGAAGAGGTAAAGAGATTTCCTCCCCACCCCATCTGATCGGCAAAGACAGCACGGCTCACAGACGGCAGGGGTGCAGCCCTCTGCGGGGAAAGCTTTCGCCCTGCAGGTGCTCTCACAGACTGTTGAGAGATCCCCACCAGGAAGCAATGACAAACTGTTGCGGGGGTGCAGTCAACGCCCCAAGAGAGCAGATAGCAGGGAGAAAGGGAGCCCCCAGGTCAGGCAGGCGAAAAAGAGAGCCCCTCCTCCCACATGCCCTGTGCTTCAGCACAATCCCTCCGGGGACTGCAGCGGGCTCAGAGCACACAACTCGTGACCTCCACCCAGTAGTGGTAAGTGGAAACTACAAGACCAGAAATTCTCAAGATGAAGAATAGCAAAGGTAAATCAGCCGGCACTATGCAAAAGTATTTTAAGTCTCCAGACCAAGAGGAAAATGACAAACACCCAGAAACCAACCCTGAAGGCACAGAAATCTATAACTTAAACGACAGAGAATTCAAAACAGCTATCATAAAAAAAACTCAATGAATTACAAGAGAACACAGAGAGACAAAGCAATGAAGTCAGGAATTTCTTCACAAAAGAGATTGAAACCATAAAGAAAAACCTATCAGAATTATTGGAGATGAAAAACACAAAGGATGAGATAAAGGAAAACCTGGGGTCTTTAAAGAGCAGAACTGACAATATGGAGGAAAGAAGTAGCATTATCGAGGATAGCCATGCAGAAACGCTCCACATAGAGGAGGAGAGAAAACTAAGACTAAAAAGAAATGAAGACATTCTTCAAGAAATATCACACTCAATTAGAAAAAGTAACATAAGGATAATAGGTATTCCAGAAGAAGAAGAAAGGGGAAAAGGAGCAGAGTTTGTTCAAAGAAATAATAACTGAGAACTTCCCAAACCTGGGGAAAGAGTTGGAAATAACAGTGAATGAAGTTAACAGATCACCTAACTATATAAACAGGAAAAGACGAACTTCACGGCACACAGTAGCAAAGCTGGCAATAGTCAATGACAAGGTAACAATATTAAGGGCAGCTAAACAAAAAAAACCAAAATAACATACAAAGGAAACCCCATCAGGCTCTCAGCTGATTTCTCAACAAAAACTCTAGGAGAGACTGGAATGATATATTCAAAATCCTGAAAGACAAAACCTTCAACCAAGAATACTTTATCTAGCGAAAATACCCTTCAAATATGATGGAGAAATAATAACTCTCCCTGATAAACAAAAGCTAAGGGAGTTCATCACAAGACCCCCACTACAAGAAAGCCTCAAGAAGGCCCTTAGGCCTGAAAAAAAAAAAAGAGAATAGGGATATTAAGCTTTGAGGAAGGAGAAAAATAAGGAGACTAAACCAGAAAAATTACATTGGAAAACATCAAAAATGAATTTAAACTCATCACTGTAAACACACATGACATAAGATGGAATAAGTAGTGACAACAACAAATTAGAAGGGGAAGAGGAAAGGGGTCTAATTGACTTAGTTTAAGGAAACAAAAGGCATCAGAAAATGGACTATCTTATCCAGGAGATCTATATAAACCTCATGGTAACCAGTAAACAAATAACCAGAATAGAACCACATATGACAAAGAGAAGACTAAGAGAATCATCATGCAGAACTACCAAACTGAATTGGCAGTCCGAAGCACATGGGACAAGAAACGAAGGAAACACAAAAGAACCAGAAAATAAACAATAAAATGCCAACATGAAAGCCTCATATATCAATAATCACTCTAAAATGTAAACGGATTGAATTCTCCGAGCAAAAGACACAGAGTGGCGGGATGGATTAAAAACCAAGATCTAACAATTTGCTGCCTCCAGGAAACACATCTCAGCTATAAAAACAAACACACTTAAAGGATGGAAGACGATACTCCAAGCTAATGGCAAACAAAAGAAAGCAGGAGTTGCCATACTGATATCAGACAAAGTAGACTTCAAGATAAAAAAAGCAATGAGAGACAAAGAGGGGCAATATATAATGATAAAAAGGACACTCCACCAAGAAGACATATCACTTATAAATATCTATGCACCCAATGCAGAAGCACCAAAGTACATAAAACTACTATAAAACCTAAAAGGAGATATTAGCAACAACACAATAATAGTAGGGGATCTTAACACCCCACTTACATCAATGGATAGATCATCCAGACAAAAAGTCAATAAGGAAATAATGGACTTAAACGAAAAACTAGACGAAATGGAATTCATAGATACATACAGAGCACTCCACCCAAAAACAGCAGATTACACATTCTTCTTAAGTGTGCCTGGAACATCCTCGAGGATAGACCATATATTAGGAAACAAGGCAAACCTCTATAAATTTAAGAAGATTGAAATCATTACTAGCATCTTTTCTGATCCTAATGCTGTGAAACTAGAAATCAACTGCAAGAAAAAAAGTGGGAAAGAGACAAAGATATGGAGACTAAACAACACGCTACTGAACAACCAATGGGTTGTTGATGAAATTAAAGGAGAAATCAAAAGCTATCTGGAGACAAATGAAAAGGAAAATACACCATACCAACTCATATGGGACCCAGCAAAAGCAGTCCTGAGAGGGAAATCCATAGCAATACAAGCCCACCTTAACAAACAAGAAAAATCCCAAATAAATAACATTAAACTACACCTAACAGAATTAGAAAAAGAAGAACAGGCAAAGCCCCGAATCAGCAGAAGGAGGGAAATAATAAAAATCAGAGCAGAAATAAATGAAATTGAAACCAAAAAAACAGTAGAAAGGATCAATGAAACAAAGAGCTGGTTCTTTGAGAAGATAAAATCTACAAACACTTAGCCACACTCACTAAGAAAATAAGGGAGAAGACTCAAATAAATAAAATTAGAAACAAAAGAGGAGAAATTACAACAGATAACACAGAAATACAAGGGATTATTAGAGAATACTATGAAAAACTATATGCAAACAAATTGGACAACCTAGAGGAAATGGACAAATTCTTGGACACATACAACCTCCCAAAACTGAATCAAGAAGAAATAGAGAATCTAAATAGACCAATCACAAGTAAAGAGATTGAAACTAATCAAAACCTCCCAAAAATAGCAGTCCAGGACCAGATGGCTTCCCTGGAGAATTTTACCAAACGTTCAAAGAAGATTTAATACCTATCCTTTTCAAACTATTCCAAAAAATGGAGGAAGATGGAATACTTCCCAACACATTCTACGAGGCCAACGTCACTCTGATACCAAAGCCAGACAAGGACAACACAAAGAAGGAAAACTACAGGCCAATATCACTGATGAACACAGATGCAAAAATCCTCAACAAAATATTAGCAAACTGAATACAGCAATACATCAAAAAGATCATACACCATGATCAAGTGGGATTTATACCAGGGACACAGGGATGGTTCAACATCCACAAATCAATCAACATGATACACCACATTAACAAAATGAAGAATAAAAACCACATGATCATCTCAATCGATGCAGAGAAGGCATTCGACAAGATCCAACATTCATTTATGATAAAAACTCTCCTCAAAATGAGTATAGAAGAAAAGTACCTCAACATAATAAGGGCCATATATGACAAACCTACAGCTAACATCCTACTCAATGGGGGAAAAACTGAAAGCCATTCCATTGAGGACAGCAACAAGACAAGAGTGCCCACTCTCACTACTCTTATTCAACATAGTACTGGAAGTTCTGGCCAGAGCAATTAGGCAAGAAAAAGGAATAAAAGGACTCCAAATAGGCAATGAAGAAGTGAAACTCTCACTATTTGCAGACAACATGATCTTATACATAGAAAACCCCAAAAAATCCATTGGAAAACTACTAGAAATAATCAACTACAGCAAGGAGGCAGGGTATAAAATCAACTTACAAAAATCAGTTGCATTTCTATATGCTAATGATGAACAGAAAGAGAACTCAAAAAGACAATCCCATTTATGATTGCAACAGAAAGAATACAATATCTGGGAATAAATTTAACCAAGGAGGTGAAAGACCTATACAATGAAAATTATAAGACACTATTGAAAGAAATCAAGGAAGACATAAAGAAATGGAAAAATATCCCATGCACATGGGTTGGAAGAATAAACATAGTTAAAATGTCCATACTACCTAAAGCAACCTACAGATTCAATGCAATCCCAATCAGAATCCCAATGACATTCTTTACAGAAATAGAACAAAAAATAGTGAAATTTGTATGGGGTAACAAAAGATCCCGAATAGCTAAAGCAATCCTGAAGAAAAAGAACAAAGCTGGAGGCATCACAATCCCTGATTTCAAAATATACTACAGAGCTACAGTAATCAAAACAGCATGGTACTGGTACAAAAATAGACACACAGATCAATGGAACAGAATCGAAAGCCCAGAAATAAAACCACACATCTACAGACAGCTAATCTTCGACAAAGGAGCAAAGAACATACAATGGAGAAAGGGAAGTCTCTTCAATAAACGGTGCTGGGTACTCAGCCATAAGAAAAGACACGATCGTCCCATTTGCAACAACATGGATGGACCTAGAGGGTATTATGTTAAGTGAAATAAGCCAGAGAGAGAAGGACAGACACTGCATGAACTCACTCATATATGGAATATAAGTGAACACACGGACAGAGAGAACTGATTGGTGGTTACCAAGGGGAAGGGGGGTGGGGGGGCACA
>PVID01008873.1:0-14615 GCA_004025025.1 Tapirus terrestris | reverse complement strand
TAAAAAAAAATAAACGGTGCTGGGAAAATTGGACAGCAACATGCAAAAGAAGGAAAGTAGATCATCTTCTATCACCATATACAAAAATCAATTCAAAATGGATTAAGGACCTGAAAGTGAGACCCGAAACTATAAAACTCCTGGAAGAAAATATAGGCAGTACACTAACTGACATCGGCCATAAAGGGATCCTTTCAGATTCCATGTCTACTCGGCCAAGGGAAACAAAAGAAAAAATAAACAAGTGGGACTTCATCAGACTAAAGAGCTTCTACAAGGCAAATGAAACCAGGATCAAAATGAATAGACAACCCACCAGCTGGGAGAAAATATCACAAATCGTACATCCGATAAAGGGTTAATCTCTGTAATATATAAAGAACTCACACAACTGAACAACAAAAAACCAAACAACCCAATCAAAAAATGGGCAGAGGATATGAACAGACATTTTTCCAAGGAAGAGATACAGATGGCCAACAGGCACATGAAAAGATGTTCAACATTACTAATCACCAGGGAAATGCAAATCAAAACTATGCTAAGATATCATCTTACACCCGTTACAATGGCTATAATCACCAAGACAAAAAACAACAAATGTTGGAGAGGATGTGGAGAAACGGGAACCCTCATTCACTGCTGGTGGGAATGCAAACTGGTGCAGCCTCTATGGAAAACAGTATGGAGATGCCTCAAAAAATTAAAAATAGAAATACCGTATGATCCAGCAATCCCACTCTTCGGCATCTACCAAAGGGACATGAAATCAACCATCCCAAGACGCTTATGCACCCCTATGTTCACTGCAGCATTATTCACTATAGCCAAGAAGTGGAAGCAACCCAAGCGTCCCTCGACTGATGACTGGATAAAGATGTGGTATACATATATACAAAGGACTACTACTAAGCCATAAAAAAGACAGAATTGTCCCATTTGCAACAACATGGATGGACCTAGAGGGTATTATGTTAAGTGAAATAAGCCAGAGAGAGGAGGACAGACACCACATGATTTCACTCATATGTGGAATATAAACTAACACACGCACAGAGAGAACTGGTTGGTGCTTACCAGGGGCAAGAGGGTGGGGGGTGGGCACAAGGGGTGAAGGGATGCATCCATATGGTGACGGACAAATAACAATGTACAACTAAAACCCCACAATGTTATAAACTATTAAGACATCAATAGAAATTTAGGGGAAAAAAAAAGACATAAAACTTTTCCAGCCACCCTACAAGCCCCTCTACGCCCCAATTATAATTACCACCTCTACCTTCCTCCTCAAATTAAACTACTTTCCCGACTTAAAAAAAAAAAATGGAGCAGTCCCTTCCCAGATCTCCTAATGCACTCTGACTGCCCACATTATTTGCCATTGACCCATGAAGACCTCATCGACTTGCCGGACCTCCCCTCCTCCCCAGGCCTCACAGGGATCTGAAGCAGTCAGCCTTCAGACAACACCAGGGGAATGAAGGCGACTGACCAGGCCAGCGATGCTCAGAATGCCTGTTGCTGAGCACTCTCTGCCCCACTCCCAAGCTGCTCTCACATGCTGGTTGAGGGAAGAGAGTGGGAGGGACAGAAAAAAGGCATAAAGAAAAAGAAGACCTGGTTCTAGCCCCCTAGGGGTTTACCTACAGGGTTCAGAATGCATACAAAGTCTGAGAAAAACTGAGAACTTTGACAAGAGGAGAAGGGCACAGCGACATGGCCAGCAGTCACCTGCAGCCCCCTCAGCTGATGTAGCCACTTAAGTCTGTCCAAGAAGACACCCTGTGGGAAAATATCCCCATCACCTGCCTCTGACAGGCTGAAGACACAGATCTTGAAACTGGCAAACAGTTGGCCATTGATGACTGAGCAGCTAATGACTGGGGGGGATCGGAATTGGCCACCTCAAAGTGTGTCTCTGCCTGAAGGACACTTTGACCCCTAGCCCCACTAACGGACCAAAAGAGTTTGGGATGGGAGGCCTGCCCCCAGGACAGGCCATCACCATAGCCATCTCCAGGTATCTGGGAGGGTCCTTGCTAAGCCCATTCTTAGTTCTGGTTACCCTTTGAAAGAGACATTTACATCTGTAAAGGAAATCTCCATTTGTAAAGGTATCTTCTTCCCTGTACCAGGAAGAAGGCGGGGATGGCCTTACCTAGAAACTTGTCCAAACAGAAGGTGAGGACTTAAGTCTGCATGATAAACTTACCCATTGTTAATTGTGCTATCCAGGCAATATGCTATCTGACTCCCACTAGGTTCCTATAGACAACATCTCTGTGGAGCCAGGGTCACCAGGGTAATGGATGTCTGAGCTATTTTTTTCAGGAATTGGAACCCCTTGCCCACTTCAGGCCGGTTGAGACCACCAACCTATCAACTGGGCCCACGTAGACCTATGTCCGATAAGCAACCTTTTGATGTCAAGAGGTTGCAACTCCACCCTCAGAGCATGCTGGCACCGCCATTTTGTGAACATGCGTCCTCCGAGGAGACTGAAGCCTGCCTACGCTTGCTCAGATCATCAATTACCTCATCTCTCCTCACCTCCAATCATCTCAGACCACCTTGCCCCCAGCCCATAAATATCCCTGAGTCCCTGTTTTCAGGGAAGCGGATTTGAGACTCATTCTCCCGTTTCCTCACTTGGCTGCCTTGTGATTATTAAACCCTTTCTCTGCTGCAATCTCGTCATCTCGGTGTTTGGCTTTCTGGGTGCAGGAAAAACAGACCTGGTGTGATAACAGTCTGAGAGTACCTGTGGTCAAGACTCCTTCTAGGCTTCTTGGCCCCTAATTGTGGCCAGAAGGGATCATGATGGTGGAGAACACTGTGGCAGTTCCCCAGTCCACGAGGCCTGGGGGGCTATTTCCCAACAAGTGGAATGACTCGGGGAAGGAGAGACTATTCACACAATGGCTGATGTTAACTTCTGTGACAACCTGCAGTCTGTTATTTTTCAGAACAATCACCAAACCCCAAAACAACAGGCTGGCGGTGGGGTCAGGACCAGCACCAGCACCAGCACCAGGAAGCCAGCTCTTAAAGTGAACAGCGCCCTGGTCAGGCCAGAGCCCCCAGCCCACATGTCTGGTTGCCAGGGGGTCCTGAGCCCCCAGGGAAGCAGACTGGGGGAAGCCAAATGCATCTCTATGAGGAGCTTCTCCTCAAGGGTGGCTGGGTGAGCAGAAGAGGGGATCAGTATTCACCAGACCAGGGTGGGTGCACTCCGTGGCTTGCGTTAGCTAACCCTGCAATGACCCTATCAAGTTTTATCACTCTCAGCCCCCATTTTACACAGCAGCAAACCAAGGCCCAGAGTGGTTACTCAAAATCAATCAGCTGGAAATGGCAAGGCAGGCACCTTACCTGTCCACCTCCCTCCTGGGCTCTCTCCTACACCTTGTAGCTGTCGACACTTGACCCCACCCACCTAAAACCTGTAGCCATCAGGTAACCACTCAGCAGTGTCTGTCCGATATTCCTGCTGTGGGTCCTCAGTTTCTCCTGTAGTCCCTGGAGGGCATATGGGGCTGGCCCCTCTCTGGGCCCAGCGTGTCAGCTAGCTCCTGCCAACCCATCACCACCCCGAGAGGAGGCAGCAGATTTTACGGTGGTAAGCCTGAGGCTCTGGGAAGTGACTTGCCTGAGCTCACACAGGGCTGGAATTTGAACCCAGCTCTGTGTCTCCAAAGCCCACAGTGGAGATCCTTTGCACACACCCACACTGCCCCCCCACAACACACACACAAGAACAAAAGTGACAGCTGACCCCGAGTACCTGGCATGACTCAGCCAGTGTCCCGAGAGCTCTGTGGGCTTTGGGCAGGAATAAATGTCTTGTACAATAAATACTGACCCAATCCCTGCCCAAGAAGCTTAGAATCAAGTGAATGTTTGCTGAGTGAATAAACAGGAGCTTTCTTCTAAGCTACTGGGCACCCCCCTGGTGAAGGGCAAAGACAAATTCAACAGCCCTACCGACTACCCACTCTGACCCAGGAGATCTGGGATAATGGGACCCTCATCTGGAAGGGGATGGGAGGTGCCTGGCATTTAAGATGTCTCTAGGCACTGTCCAAATGCACCCTTGGACAGGGCCTCAGTCAGTGGCCTAGAGTGAGTTAGCCACGGTGGGGGCAGAGGCTGGGCATGCAGAAATGTGGGTCTCTGAGAGCTGCTGGCATGTTCTCTATTTCATGCTTTTTTGTTTTCCCTCTATATTTAGGAAAGTTTAGTCACAGGCATGCTAAGAGAAACCAAAGAAAAAGGTTTGGGTCCACACTAGGCTGCAGTATTTAAGGAAGAGGCTTGGGGAAAGCACGGGGGGTGACAGCAAAAACCAGAGTGACACCTCCAGAGGACAGTTCAGGGGACAGAGGGGAGGCCCTCGGTACCTTCCTCTTCCTTAAGCCTGCACAGGGCCTCCCACATGGAGTGAGCTGACCCTCGGCACACACAGGGACTGGACCTCCAGCCCTCCTGAGGTTTCTACTCCAGACCTGGTCTCTGCCTCAAAACCTCGCATGTTATCTCAGAGAAGAGTGCTTTTTACACTGGCCTGGGAAAGATTTGGGCGGGGCAGCCAGGACATGTTAAAGTACCTAATGACCTTGGTAATTCTAGCCAGTTTTCAAAACACTCGAAAGCAGTCTGCAAAAAATGCTAAGGAGAATGAGATGCAGCAAATTTCTCAGCTCAGCTCTGACAGCTTGTTTCCCAGGATCTTGGCTCGGCTTGGCCCAGCCACAGCCCCAGAGGCTAGGGGTCCAAATACCCACAGGGTCTGTGAGGCATAGAGGCCAGGCCTCAACCAACAAAAGTTGAATCAAGCTCTCTGGCATGTCTGCACTTCTCACGGGCTTCACAGGTTAACCATGATACAGTCAGGTCTGGGATTCATAGGCCTAGCACAATCCCACTGAGAATGTTCCAGGTCCCTTCCACAGGGCTGAGTCCTCTCATGCCACTTTCCCGGACATCCCCTTTAGAGAACAGTACAATGGATCAACAGATGTGATACTGTGATTTATAATAAATATATATTTCGTCTTTGACCCTGTTCCTGGCACAGAGCTCCTAAAACCCTTGAAACGTACTAAGGGATGAGAAGGATTAAAATCTTTCGTTATGTTAATGAGATAACTTTTAAAAGGCACTTAAGGATGGGGGCTGGTTACCAGGAGAACCAAGCCTGTGATTAGAACCAATCCTAATGTAAGACCCTCCTAATTTCTGGGGAGGGGAGAGGGGCTGGAGGTTGAATCAATCACCAATGGCCAATGAGTGAATCAATCACACCTACATAACGAAGCCTCCACAAAAACTCCAAACCCATAACGACAGGGTTCAGAGAGCTTCCAGGTTGGTGAGCACGTGCAGATCTGGGGAGAGTGGAGAGGAGGGCCTGGAGAGGGCACGGAGGCTCCAGGCCCTTCCTCATGCCTTGCCCTGTGCATCTCTTCCGTCTGGCTGTTCCTGAGTTACATCCTTTTATAATAAACGGGCAATCTAGTAAGTAAACTGTTTCTCTGAGTTCTGTGAGCCGCTCTAGCAAGTTAATCAAACCCAAGGAGGGGTGGTTGGGACCTCTAATGGCTCTAGAGCCATTAGTCAGAAGCACGGGTGATAAACTGGATTTAGGATTGGCAATTGGTGTCTGAAGTGGTGGTGGAGGAGGTGGAGGCAGTCTTGTGGGACTGAGTCCTTAATCTGTGGAATCTGATACTTACTATCTCCAGGCAGATGGTGTCAGAATTGGGTTGAATTACAGGGCACTCAACTGGTGCTGCAGAACTACTTGGTGTGGGGAAACCCCCCCCCCACTGGTACTGGAATCGTTAACAGCAGAACATAACAACTGCATCTTTTACACCCTTGGGCTCTGTGCAACGTGTTTCACACCTGTCAGCTCATTTAATCCACCGTGAGGTGGGTATTTATCTCCTTTTCACAGAGACAGAGGAAAGGGAGGCCCAGAGTAGGTAAGAAACGGCCCAGAAGTCACACAATAAGTGAAGGCAGAGCGGGAACATGAACTCTGGTCTGAAGGATCCTGAGTGTGCCACCTTATATACAGTCATGTGCAGCATAATGACATTTTGGTCAGTGTGGGACAACATATATGATGGTGGTCCCGTAAAATTAGTACCATAGAGCTTAGGTGTGCAGGTGTGTGTGTAAGTACACGCTATGATGTTCGCACAACGACGAAATCACCTGATGCACGGCTCAGAACCTATCCGTCATTGAGCGACGCACAACTGCACTGTGCACTGCACACCTGTCCCCCAGGCCCTCGCTTCCTAGAATGTTTAAAAGTGAACACAAGGACAAAGCTTATTTACTCCTAACAGACCTGTGAAAGAAAGAACTAGTTGTAAGAATGCCAACTAGTGGGGTAATCAGCTAGACTAGAAGGTCTCATTAAACTTCTCAGGAATTTCTGTAGAGAAATATAAAAATTCTTATTTTCACTTCCAATATAACCTAAACAAGTTGATATGAGTGTATTCAAGAGGATGTGGATAACCACCTTAACCTTACGCCCTCCTAGAGTTCCAAATCAATGATTTTAATGATCACAGCCGATGAGAGAAAAGAACTGAGAGGGAGCAAACACAGAAACAACGGCTGGAAGCCAGTGAGGGCCGGATGACTTGCCAATCACCACAGCACGCGGCGAGCAAAGGTTCCTCATCGGACTGAGCCCGGGCGACCTTAGCCATCAAGTGATGGTAGCACAGGCGTGGGTAACCTGAAAGGACCCACGCCGGCACAGAGCATGGTCTCCAGACAAGGGCAGTCAAACTTCTCAAACCTCATCTACCAGACAGAATTAATGTTAAGTTGAATGCTGTTAGAATTCAATCCATTCATCTGTTTGGTTTTAGAGTTAGTTAAGACTATAGGCAAATGTTTATTCTAAAACTTTTAAGTGCAGGTTTCTTAGACATTTACACAATAATACTAAAAGAAAAAATGTAAAATCAATACAAGAATTTCTGTGCTTTGGAATCCACATACTTCTCAAATTCAAGCAGCAGCAATTCCCTCATGCTGGACTCACTGTAGAAGAACAAAGCTTTTAAAAAGGCCTGGAGCTGGGCCTCAGGAACCTTCACTCCTGACAACCTGAGACAACTGAACCCGCTCTCCGGCTCCCCTGCCCTCCGGCTCCGTACCGTCCCTCTCGGAGGGCCATGCTCACCCATCTCCTCAGGCTCCCGGGCTGGTCAGCTCACAGCCTTGATCTCCCCACGGTCGCCCTCCCGTGACCAGTTCCCTCACGCTTATTAAACTGCAGCCCCTACATGGGTTGAACTGTACAGTCCTCTGTCCCCGACAGTGAACTCCCAGGTTGGGTTCCTCAAATCCTCAACCAGGCCAAGGCCACACAGCTGGTAAGTATACCAAGACAAAACGAGCGTCTGTCTGACTGCTGTTAACATGAGTGAATCCTTCCAGTGTCATAGAAATGGTCTCATTAGAGCACAGTGGAACTCCTGGGGTACTTAATGGAGGTTTGGTTCCCTCACTGGCACTTTAGGTCCAGAATTATACAAGCAAAAATACCTGGACCAACTTGCAGATTACAAGAGCCTTGAGAGTAAAGTACTGGATATTGCGCTCCTTGCCTCTTCCACTAGTGTTTTTACTTAGTGGGCATTTACTTACACTTTTAAAATTAAGTTGAAGTTTTTGACAGCTTTAGTTGACCATGGTGGCTTAACCTAAGTGTTAGAGGCTTCATGGACAGAAAGGAGTATAGGAGAGAATGGCTCCACTGAACTCTGATCATTCTGAGCCTGTGTGGGTAGCATTTTCCCCATTCTGGATGGGTGTCTTGGTCCATTCAGCTGCTATAGCAAAATACCAACGGGGTACCTTATAAACCACTGAAACTTACTGCTCACAGTCCTGGCAGCTCGAAGCTCAAGATCAAGGCACCAGCACGGTCACCTTCTGGTGAGGGCCCTCCTCCTGGTTCACAGTCTTCCACAGGGTGGAAGGGGCAAGAGATCTCTCTGGAGCCTCTTTTATACAGCACTAATCCCATCCATGAGGGCTCCACACTCATGACTTAAGCACCTCCCAAAGGCCCCACTGGCGGTTAGGATGTCAACATATGGACTTAGGGGGGATACACTCATACCACAGCACTGGGGAAAGAAGGTCCCCTGAGTGACCTGACTGTGGTTTCCGGGCAGGCATGGATCTTTGCATGCCCAATCCTGGTACCCAGATGGTGCTCAGGTTTGTTGAATGGGCAAGTAACAGTAAGGGCTCGAAACCAGCTGTAGAAAGAACAAAAGCACAGGCCCGAGCCTGAGATTTAAGCCCAGCTTCAGGAGGTCTGGCTCACAGTGGCATCAATATTCCAGAGTCTTAGGACTGAGGTGCAAATCTGAGCGTAAGCACATAACAGCTGTGATCTCAGGCACTTTCTTGGGGTCTGAGAAAACAGCACCCCCACCACCTCAGCCTACCTACCTCCTGTGGTTAGGGCAAGAATCATAAGACTTTGGTTAACAAAGGAGGTGAAATGAGTTTCTGCTCTCACCTGAAATCCTGCTCAAAGGACAGTAATTTTTTAAATGGCATCAAATGACAAGGATAAAATGGCCAGGAAAAGAGACCATCAGAGGCTAGAGATGTCAATAAAATTTCGGGAGTGAGAAAGCTGGTAGAGGAGTGCTCTCTGACTTGACAAATGGAGAAAGCTGAACCCAAGGTCAGAAGGACGGGAAGTCAACCAGAAGAAAACAATCCCCAGCTCAGGACCCCGGTAAGGGTGGGAATTGAAGGCCCCAGTGGTCACTCTGAAAGTAGGACTTCAGGGTGGGGCTGAGAACAGGACTGACTGACTAGTTGGATACCAAGACACCCTAATTCCGTAGTTTTACTCTCTCTACAGCCATTCTTGACCCCTGTCTTTCTCTCACATGTCCATCATCAATCCAGTTGGCTCTATCTTCACATACATCCAGAAAGATCTGTGTCCCTCATCTCCATGAGCCCATCTCCCACCACTGGCTCCCTCCAGTCCAGCACCTCTCTGCTTTTACTTTGACATGCTGAGCAACACCTTCCTCTAGGCCTCTGCACAGGCTGCTCTCTCTCCTCAGATATCCTCATAGCCACCCTCTCCCTGACTTCACACCTCCTGCGCAGATGCCACCTTCCCTGACCACTCCCCATCTCCCTTAACCTCTTTTTCTCCAAAGCGCTTTTGCTCACCTAACATATTATATATCTGTTTACCACTCATCTCCCCCACTGAAATGTCAGCTCCTCGGGGGCAAGGATTTGTCTATTCCGTTCATTGCACTATCCCCAGAGCCTAGAACAGAGCCCAGAACACAGTAGGTAAACAATATTTGTTGAAAAAGTAAATGGAGGCACCGAACTCTGGATTAGGACATGAAAACCCCAGCCCCAGCAGAGGGCAGGAAGACAGAATAGTTATCACCACTCAGGAGGTGAGAGAAAATGCTTGAATGGGTGGTGTCATTTCCCCCAGAAAGGGGACCATGAGCATGCAAGGGATCTTTACACATCAGACTCTCTCAGCATATCCAACTCAGAAGGAGCGCCCACCTATCCCAACATGCCACGAGGGTGGACTGCGTCACCTGTGCTCACATGCTCAGTGGCTGGAGCATCATAGGAGCTGAATCAATGTTTGTCGACTGAACAGGAGGGCAAGCTCAGCATTAGAAGAAGAAACTAAAGAAACCGTGTGGCACTGACACAGAAAAGTGTGGATGGTCCAAAGGCAGGGAGCGAGGCTGAATCCATGTTGTGGAACACCTTGAATGCCAAGCTAAGGCCTTTGTCCTGAAGGTTGGGTGGTGGGTGGATCCCTGAAGTAAATTTGCACAGGCAAGTGATCCACTCAGAACAGAGGACAGGCATTCATATGAGTTCCTTTAATAAAGATTAGAGGGGCGAGCCCAGTGGCGCAGCGGTTTAGCTCACGCTTTGGCAGCCCGGGATTTGCGGGTTCGGATCCCGGGCGTCCACGGATGCACTGCTTGTCAGCCATGCCGTGGCGGCGTCCCACATAGACTAGAGGAAGATGGGCACGGACGTTAGCCTAGGGCGTCTTCCTCAGCAAAAAAAGCAATGGATGTTAGCTCAGGGCTGCTCTTCCTCACAAGAAAAAAAAGAGATTTGAGTGCCCATTTGTACACCAGGCCCTGTGCTAGGTGCTGGGGATGTGGCCCATCTAATGCTCTCAGCTTAGTCGAAGCAGACAGACAGAAAATAAGATGACAAAAATGAACAAGGTAATTTCAGAGAGTTTAGGATGTGAAAGACGCAAAGGGTCAGGGAAGACCTCTCTGAGGAGGTGACATTTGAGCTGAATCTTGAAGGATGAGGAGCCAGCCATGGAAGAGCTGGAGGAAGGATGTACCAGGCAAAGGGAACAGCCAAGAGGCCAGTGGCTGAGCAGTGATGAGGTGGGAAGAGATGAGGCTGGAGCTAGATTGGGCAGGGGCTAGATCACATGAGCCCTTAAATGGCAAGGAGTTTGGGATCATTTTTCTAAATCCCATGGGAAGCATCAAAAAATCAGTGGGTAGAAAAAAGTTGAGGATTGAGGGGACAGTGTTATGGATAAAATAAAAACTAGGGAAGGCCTGAAAGTGAGTGCTTTCAATTCTCATCCCCAAACTAAGAGGGAGATCTTTGAACCAGGAAAAGATAAGGATCCATGCTTTCGTAGCAGATGGAAACTGCTTCTCCTTCCCAGATAACCTGTGACGTCTAGAAATCCTCAAGTGCAAGGAGGGGCCTTATTTATCTGCACAGCCTCATTCTATCCAAAAGGCTTAAGATTATTTGCTAAATGAAATAAATTAGACACTCAGAGAAAGGAAATTAAAAACAAGAGACATACTGTCTAACAAAGTGGTGAGGGCAGAGGACTTCTGTTCGTGGCACAAACAAGTGTTAATCAACAGAAATAGTACTCATTAGGGACATCAGTGAGTACTATGGCTTTATGACCCAGGGAAGGAGGAGGGATTCTAGAAGCAAGGTAGGGTACTGGGGAAAAGGCTTAGCATTTTAGACTGAGCTGTTCCCCTAACTGTATGTATGACCTTGGGTAGGTCACCTCCTTCTCTGGGCTTCAGATTCCCTGAAATAAACTGAGGGGTGGGACTATTCACCAAAGAATTTCTAGAAGAGTTTCCACTCTTTCTGTAGCTTTAGTTGTCCACCATTCCCATTACCTGGCACAGGGGAGGTGCTTCATGAGTATCTGCTGAACGAATGAAGACCAACTTCTCATTTTACAGGATTGGAAACTGGGGCCTGGAGGGTTAGGTGGCAGCTCAGGGACAAAGAGCCAATTAATGACAGTGTGCAGAGGCCCTGGGACCTCCGACCTGGCGACTTCTGAGCTCTGAGGTACAGGTAACAACAGGGAAGCAGAGGAATGGTAGGCGGACCCCAATTTTGTTGGGGCACGGGGGTGGGGGTGCTTTCCCAGCAGAGGGCTCCCTGGAATCCAACGGGCACCAGATAGGACAGTGGGCTTCTGAAGTCGGACTGCCGGGGCTCAGACCCCAGCTCCACGAGTTACCCGCCGCGTGGCTTTAGGATTGATGGGACAGTGCTATGGATAAAAGGAGTCTATGTCTTAGTTTACTCTTTGGTAAAACGCAGATAATAACAGAGCCTGACTGACAAAGGTCGCTGTAAGACCAATGAGATAAGCCTTATAAAGCTCCTTGAACAGTGCCTGCTATGTAGTTGGGGTTCAATACATGTTCCCATTGGGGACACTTCTACCACTCCAGCATAGCACCTAACCCGAGCGGCAACTTTTTGGGTTAAAAGACGCATGCAAATGAAAACACGTGGTGCGTGGTGAGAGCGACACTAATAATTAATAACAATATATTTCCAGTTACGAGCCAGAGGAAACGTGCTCAGCACTTCCCTTACCCACTCCGGCCTAGTTTATGAGCTCTCCACGTGTGGGTCCCTCTGCGGTCCGGGTTCGAGCCTCACCGTGACCTTGGACCTGCCTCGTTCCTCCCAGAGTCTCGGTTTTCTCATCTGCAAGACGGGGGTGGCGACCCCGCCGCCCAGCCCGCTCCAAAGGTCCCGAGGGGGGTACCCCGAGCCCCGCCTCGGGTCGGCAGCGCCGGCAGCGGGGTCGCAGGGCGCCGGGGCCTGCCTAGACCGCGTGTCCCCTGCAGGACCTCACAGGCCGGTCTCCATGGCAGCCCGCCCTCCCTACCTTCCTGCCGGCAGTAAGACATGGCTGCAGCCCAGCGCTCAGACCTGGCGGCGATAGCGGCGGCGGCGGCTTCTCGCCGTGACCTCTCCTCAGGGAGGGCGGCCGGCTGCGAGGCCCGCGCGGACCGCCCCCTCCAGGCCTGCCCGCCGCGCGCCTGCTTCCGCGCACTCCCGGCCGCAGCCTGACCCCCTCAGCCAGGAACTACATTTCCCAGCAGGCCGCGCGCCGCTCAGCAACAGTCCGGGCAGTAGGAACTACATTTCCCAGAAAGTCTTGCAGTGCGCAGGCGCATCAATGAAGGAGGTACATGTTGCAACGTTGCGGCGAAAGTACCTGACCCTGGACTACATTTTCCAGGAGGCCTTGTGGCGCGCATGAGCAGAAAAGCTGGGGGCCCACGGGGTGGTAACTCTGTGGCGCGTCGCCCCTGGTTCTGGGCTGCAGGCGGATTTTCGCGGCTCCAGCGCGGAGGACGGGCCCCTGGACTCCGCACTCGGGCCGTGAGCCTGTTTCCTAGCTGAGCAGGGCGAGGGGGCGGCGAGCTGGGTCCTGCCATGGCCGCGAACGTGAGTGTTCCTGGTCCGCCGGGCCACACCCAGACTTCCCCGCCCGCCGCGGCCCCCGCTTCCCGGGAGGGCCGCCGAGGTCCGTTTTGTCTGAGCCTTCGGTGCGGCCGGCCGCGATCTCTGCGTGCCCGTGTCTGTGCCTTCCGGCGGCCAGGCCGCCCGCTCTGTCAGCCTGGCCGGCTCCCCTCGGGGCCGCGTCTGTGGGAGGGAGGCTCGGGAGGCGTCGCTGCGGGCGTGCGGATCTGCTGGTGCGCGGCGCCTCCCCACTGCCCGCCTGGGCCCCCGGGTTCTCGCGCGCGGACTCGGAGAGCTGGTCGGCATCTAGAGAGAGGGCCGTCCGCGGGAAGGGTGGGGAAGCCGAGGCCCCCCAGGTGGAGCTGTCCAGCAACGGACAGACGGCTGTCCGGGCGGGCAGTGAGCGCCCCGCCCGGGGCGGTGTGTAAACCGAGGCTACGATGCTGCAGAGGGGCGCAGGCTAGGTTGGGAGCGGAGGAGTTAGCATGACTGTGAGAGGGAGCATTTCCGTGCTGCCGGGCCCCTCATCTTCTGAGCGTGGGTTTGGTTAGAGAGGCCCTAGCAGAAGGTGGTTCTCTTCGAAAGGCTGCGGGCTTCTGCCTACAGCCAGCCGTTCTCGAGAATCTTTCCATTTAAGCTCAACATTCATTCAGCAAACCAGGGCGCTGGGTGTGGGAGAAGCTGGTGACTCACCACTCCCCTCCTCCGTGGAAGTGCTTCTGGAGCCAGCTCGGCAGCCCTGCCAGCCCCAGACACTCGCTCCCTCCTGCTTTGGTGGACTGTTCTGGCCACTCTCCCTTGGCCTGTTACACCCTGTTTTCAGGCCCCTCCTCTGTCCCCAAGCGTCCTTTCTGCCTCCCACACCCCCAGAGAAGCCAGGGTTTGTGTCACCCACAGCCTTAGCACACTCTGCCTCATGTTAGAGTTGTCTGGGAGGCCTAGGAGCCTTGGATGCTGCACCTAGAAAAGCCTCAGAGGTGGTCTCTGAGACCCAGGGTCTACCAGGGGAGACGGCGGGCCATGTCATGGAAACGTGTCATGGGAAGGTGCTAAAGATCGCAGGCTCTGGAGTCAGGCCGACCTGGCAGCCAGTCCAGATTCTTTCTCTCAGTAGCCGTGTGGCCTTAATCTCTTGGTGTTTATATTTCCTCGTGGGATCCGTTACTGTGACGTTTAAGGGAGACTGTGCACGGTAGGTACTCAATACTTGAAAAAAAGTCTATGATCACAGTCTTGGTGGGCGAGACCACCTCGGGTGTGTTGGGACCTGACCTTCACCAAGGAATGTAGATGAATTTGCGTATCCTCTCCTGCCAAACCTTTGTTGATTCATCCAGTAGCTAGGTGCAATTTTACAGCAGCCACCAGGGCCAGTGAGGAAGAAAGATCTGAAGATGGTAGGGTGGAGCAGGAAGGCGACAGAATTCTTAATCAGTGTAACAGTGGTCCTGTGACGGAGGTACTTTTACGACCTGCATTTTATAAGTGAGTAAACAGGATCAGAGAAGTGGAGTAACTTACCCAGGGTTACACAGCAAGTGATTTTCAGGGCCTGTGCGTTGACCTCTGTTCCCACCACTCATTGCTCATTGCTTCAGTCCTTGAGTGCTAGGACTGGGAGGGTCTATGTCACTGAGGATGTATGTATATGTATTTTTTGTGTGTGAGGAAGAATGGCCCTGAGCTAACATCCGTGCCCGTCTTCCTCTATTTTTTTTGTACGTGGGATGCCACCACAGCATGGCTTGATGAGCAGTGTGTAGGTCCAC